>CM055196.1:26433020-26439758 GCA_029224185.1 Karalla daura | reverse complement strand
GAAGCAGACTGAAGTTAGACTGGTATGACGACACAGGGCCTGATTTACTAAGATCCCAGGTAAGGGGCTCTAAATTGCGTGCTCCTGGTAAGATTTTGCATGCTTTGTTTGCGTGCGTTTTGCAGATGACTTACTAAGAGAAACAGACGCAGTGACAACAGGTGCAAACAGCAGTATGCAAATGAGGAGTTAGCATTAGCGTTAGCTTTAGCTGTCAGCCTCTCCATCATAGTGAGTGCAGAGGAAAGCACAAGAATAAGTATGATTCCCTGGAGGTGGAAGTCCTAGTGGCTGAGGCAAACAAACACATCTGGCAGAACAAATTAAACAGTCTGCTGCTCTCCATCATGGGCGACGGTGCAAGAGGTGCAAGCAGCAGCCAGTATGGCCAGTATGGCCAGTATGGCCAGTTTGGCTCACGAGCCATTGCTGCTCACACCAGGCAGCTGGTCAGCACCGTGTCTGGACCAGAGATGGCCACAGTCACTGACTGGAGGAGAGGAGGCTGCAGGGCAGGGAGTGACCAGTTCCTCCATCAGCCTAAGAGCTGAGGGACTGGAGGGACTGGGGGGACTGGGGGGACTGGGGGGACTGGGGGGACTGGGGGGACTGGGGAGACAGGGGGGACTGGAGGGACTGGAGGGACTGGAGGGACTGGGGGGCCCGGAGGGACTGGGGTGACCGGGGGAACCGGAGGGACTGGGGGGACCGGAGGGACTGGGGTGCCCGGGGGGACTGGAGTGACAGGAGGGACTGGAGGGACTGGAGGGACTGGGGGGCCCGGAGGGACTGGGGTGACCGGGGGAACCGGAGGGACTGGGGGGACCGGAGGGACTGGGGTGCCCGGGGGGACTGGAGTGACAGGAGGGACTGGAGGGACTGGAGGGACCGGGGGGAATGGGGTGACCGGGGGGACTGGGGGGACCGGAGGGACTGGGGGGACCAGGGGGACCGGAGGGACTGGAGGGACCGGAGGGGCTGGGGGGACTGGAGGGACTGGAGGGACTGGGGGGACCGGAGGGACCGGAGGGGCTGGGGGGACCGGAGTGGCTGGGGGGACTGGAGGGACTGGAGGGACTGGGGGGACCGGAGGGACTGGGGCGACTGGGGGGACTGGAGGGACTGGGGGGACCGGAGGGACTGGGGCGACTGGGGGGACTGGAGGTACTTGAGGGACTGGGGGGACTGGGGTGACCGGGGGGACTTGAGGGACTGGAGGGACTGGGGGGACAGGGGGGACTGGAGGGACCGGAGGGACTGGGGGGACTGGGGGGACTGGAGGGACTGGAGGGACTGGAGGGACTGAGAGGACTGGGGTGACCGGGGGGACTGGGGGGACCGGAGGGACTGGGGTGACCGGGGGGACTGGAGGGACTGAGGGGACTGGGGTGACCGGGGGGACTGGGGGGACTGGAGGGACTGGGGGGACTGGAGGGACTGGAGGGACTGGAGGGGCTGGGGGGACTGGAGGGACTGGAGCGACTGGGGGGACTGGGGTGACCGGGGGGACTGGGGGTACTGGAGGGACTGGGGGGACTGGGGTGACTGGGGGGACCGGAGGGACTGGAGGGGCTGGGGGGACTGGGGGGAATGGGGTGACCGGGGGGACTGGGGGGACCGGAGGGACTGGGGGGACCAGGGGGACCGGAGGGACTGGAGGGACCGGAGGGGCTGGGGGGACCGGAGGGACTGGGGCGACTGGGGGGACCGGAGGGACTGGGGCGACTGGGGGGACTGGAGGGACTGGGGGGACCGGAGGGACTGGGGCGACTGGGGGGACTGGAGGGACTTGAGGGACTGGGGGGACTGGGGTGACCGGGGGGACTTGAGGGACTGGAGGGACTGGGGGGACCGGGGGGACTGGAGGGACCGGAGGGACTGGGGGGACTGGGGGGACTGGAGGGACCGGAGGGACTGGAGGGACTGGGGGGACTGGAGGGACTGGAGGGACTGGAGGGGCTGGGGGGACTGGAGGGACTGGGGGGAATGGGGTGACCGGGGGGACTGGGGGGACCGGAGGGACTGGGGGGACCAGGGGGACCGGAGGGACTGGAGGGACCGGAGGGGCTGGGGGGACTGGAGGGACTGGAGGGACTGGGGGGACCGGAGGGACCGGAGGGGCTGGGGGGACCGGAGTGGCTGGGGGGACTGGAGGGACTGGAGGGACTGGGGGGACCGGAGGGACTGGGGGGACTGGGGGGACTGGAGGGACTGGAGGGACTGGGGGGACCGGAGGGACTGGGGCGACTGGGGGGACTGGAGGGACTTGAGGGACTGGGGGGACTGGGGTGACCGGGGGGACTTGAGGGACTGGAGGGACTGGGGGGACAGGGGGGACTGGAGGGACCGGAGGGACTGGGGGGACTAGGGGGACTGGAGGGACTGGAGGGACTGAGAGGACTGGGGTGACCGGGGGGACTGGGGGGACCGGAGGGACTGGGGTGACCGGGGGGACTGGAGGGACTGAGGGGACTGGGGTGACCGAGGGGACTGGGGGGACTGGAGCGACTGGGGGGACTGGAGGGACTGGAGGGACTGGAGGGGCTGGGGGGACTGGAGGGACTGGAGCGACTGGGGGGACTGGGGTGACCGGGGGGACTGGGGGTACTGGAGGGACTGGGGGGACTGGAGGGACTTGAGGGACTGGGGGGACTGGGGTGACCAGGGGGACTTGAGGGACTGGAGGGACTGGGGGGACAGGGGGGACTGGAGGGACCGGAGGGACTGGGGGGACTGGGGGGACTGGAGGGACTGGAGGGACTGGAGGGACTGAGAGGACTGGGGTGACCGGGGGGACTGGGGGGACCGGAGGGACTGGGGTGACCGGGGGGACTGCAGGGAATGAGGGGACTGGGGTGACCGGGGGGACTGGGGGGACTGGAGGGACTGGGGGGACTGGAGGGACTGGAGGGACTGGAGGGGCTGGGGGGACTGGAGGGACTGGAGCGACTGGGGGGACTGGGGTGACCGGGGGGACTGGGGGTACTGGAGGGACTGGGGGGACTGGGGTGACTGGGGGGACCGGAGGGACTGGAGGGGCTGGGGGGACTGGGGGGAATGGGGTGACCGGGGGGACTGGGGGGGACCGGAGGGACTGGGGGGACCAGGGGGACCGGAGGGACTGGAGGGACCGGAGGGGCTGGGGGGACCGGAGGGACTGGGGCGACTGGGGGGACTGGAGGGACTCGGGGGACCGGAGGGACTGGGGCGACTGGGGGGACTGGAGGGACATGAGGGACTGGGGGGACTGGGGTGACCGGGGGGACTTGAGGGACTGGAGGGACTGGGGGGACAGGGGGGACTGGAGGGACCGGAGGGACTGGGGGGACTGGGGGGACTGGAGGGACTGAGAGGACTGGGGTGACCAGGGGGACTGGGGGGACCCGAGGGACTGGGGTGACCGGGGGGACTGGAGGGACTGAGGGGACTGGGGGGACTGGAGGGACTGGGGGGACTGGAGGGACTGGAGGGACTGGAGGGGCTGGGGGGACTGGAGGGACTGGAGCGACTGGGGGGACTGGGGTGACCGGGGGGACTGGGGGTACTGGAGGGACTGGGGGGACTGGGGGGACTGGGGGGACCGGAGGCACTGGAGGGGCTGGGGGGACTGGGGGGACCCGAGGGACCGGAGGGGCTGGGGGGACTGGAGTGGCTGGGGGGACTGGAGGGACTGGAGGGACTGGGGGGACCGGAGGGACTGGGGTGACTGGGGGGACCGGAGGGACTGGAGGGACTGGGGGGACTGGGGTGACCGGGGGGACTGGGGGGACCGGAGGGGCCGGAGGGGCTGGGGGGACTGGAGTGGCTGGGGGAACTGGAGGGACTGGAGGGACTGGGGGGACCGGAGGGACTGGGGTGACTGGGGGAACTGGGGGGATCGGAGGGACCAGAGGGACTGGGGGGACTGGGGGGACTGGGGGGACTGGAGGGACCGGAGGGACTGGGGGACCCAGGGGGACTGGAGGGACTGGAGGGACCGGGGGGAATGGGTGCACTGGGGGGACTGGAGGGACCGGAGGGACTGGGGGGACCGGGGGGACTGGAGGGACCAGGGGAAATGGGGGGACCGGGGGGACTGGAGGGACTGGATCGGCTGGGGGGACTGGAGGGACCGGAGGGACTTGGGAGACCAGGGGGACTGGAGGGACCGGGGGGAATGGGTGCACTGGGGGGACTGGAGGGACCAGAGGGACTGGGGGGACCGGGGGGACTGGAGGGACCGGGGGAAATGGGGGGACCGGGGGGACTGGAGGGACCGGAGAGACTAGGGGGACTGGGGGGACTGGAGCAGGCAGGAGAGAGGGAGATGGAGGACCGGAGAGCGCAGGACCAGTGCACACGCTGCGTAACAGTGCTGTTAATGACAACAGAGCCACAGAGATGTCATAGTGACAGGGTTAGGGTGAGGGTTAGGGTTACATCTAGCTTCCTGTTTCCTTTCTCTTTTTTTGGAATGAAAATTAAACGCAGCATAAACAGCTCACAGTGGATAACTCTGTATGGAAGTTGGTTTTCTGCAGCCATCGTGCCTCAGACTGGGAGGATCTGCTCCTTCCTTTCAGACGAGTTCAATTTAGCTGCAAAAATAGTCACTGCAGTCGTTTCCAGGTTTGATAAATCGTTGTGCTAATATTTCCAATCTGAATTTTCTCCTCCCAGGACTTTGCACAGACGATCAGGAACGCCCCATATTGCATATGCATTAAGGCCAAGGTACTAAATGACCAGTGCGTGCAGTTTTCCTCACTCTGAGGACGCCATCCACCATTACTAAATCAGCTTGCACATTTTTTTGCGGGAGTTTTGAGTTTGCACACGTTTTTATACACGCAAAGCTTTAGTACATCAGGCCCATAGTGTGTAAAATCAGGAAAAACATATTAATAGTGATAATGACAACATGGTTATTAAAGACATCAAGAATGGTAACATCCCTGCTGTTCAGAAGATTGGGGATTTCAGACTAATAGTCACAGCTACTTTATGTTTATTAGGCACATAAGTGCAACATGAGAATTTTATAATTCTTTTAAATTGTATCTCTGTTTCAGAACATCACAGTGGTAGACAGACATTTCAATATGGTGGAACTGATATCTTTGATACATAAAGAAGTCCAGTAATATAAGGCATTTAATTTCTCGTCCAGGACAACCTAGTGATCTGACATTTTGACTGCTCCTGGACAGACAACTCACATCCATGTTGATAGATCAAATTTATGGGAAAATAAATACCCAAAGTTCTACAGTATGTATTAATTAATTGCTTATTTCTTGGCTTAATTAAAGACTTTATTCTGACTATATTAATTACTGAAAGGGGACATATGCAAAACTCTTTTTACTTTAACGTGAATTTGTGCCTCCCGACTAAAGTCAGCGTTTAGTTAACTGCTGAAGCCAGAACATGTGTCTCTAAACAAACCGTTTTGACTCCTCTGTCCTTGTTACATAAGGAGGAGGCTGATTTGGAGAGCCCCGCCCTGGCTCCCTGTACCTTCATCAGGAGCTCATCCTTCTTTTGGCTGGACCTTCGTCTCCCTCAGTCTGCAGAGGCGTCGTCTCATGATCAGCTGAGCACAGTTTTAGTCCCACCAACTGCTCTTTTTTTTTCAACTGGATTTTATGGCTCTCTCATGCTCATCTCCTATGCAGTAAAGAAGTCAATGCATGTACATGGCTATGTCGTACATGTACATATGTACATGTGTACACAGACAGAGCCTCCATCTGGCTCCTCTCGCCCTCTGATGTCTCTGATTTCCTGTGTGGATGAGGAAAACTCCCTATGTCAGCCAGATTGTTGTCCAGGTGGGCAGGCTATGCATGAGCTCATTCACATATAAAGGAAAGGCACTAAAACCGAGCAGCCTAAACAGGGCTGTAAGTTTGACAAGTGAAGACCAAGTTCATTTGGAGTTGCTAACGAGCTCTGAGTGGTAAGTGACAAGGTCTAGTTTCCCAGATTGCCCGCCTCCCCAGGCCTGCTCTGTGTCAGGGTGATGGAGGCAGCTCAGATGCTGCAGCTTCTCCTCTTCTGCTGCCTGTGCATTAGTGTCAGTCCCCCCCCCCCCCCCCCCATACACACACACACACATACACGAGTGTGTGATAATGAGCTGAACTGGTCAGATCCATCAGGAGATCAGTCTGGGCTGAACCTCAAGTCAACGTCTGAGCTCAAGTCCCAGAGAGAACGTCTCTCCTCCTCCTGCGGCAGGAATGTAAACAGTGAATTCCTCCATCCAGTCAAACCCTCACACTTTGCAGACGTGATTCTCCTCAACATCCTGAACCCATCACACTGAACTCTGAGCCCAAGCAGACACAAAGAGCTGCTGCACCTCAGAGAGATCTTCAGGGACTCTCTCTCTCTCTCTCTCTAGAACTGCAGGTAGAGCTGCAATAAACAATCATTTCTGTAGTCGATTAACCTGGTCATCGTTTTCTCCATTGATCGATTGTTGGTTTTTAAAATGACAAAGGCCAAGATCAGAGCTGAATTATAACTTTTATTTTCTTCACATCCACAGTATTCAACTTTCTACCAGAGAATAAAACCAGAAAATATTAATAACTAAGAAACTGAGATCACAGAGTTTTGAATTCCTTCTTAAAATCAGTCTCTCAAATCATGGATCATTAAATTTCACATTTAGATTTAACACTTAGATATGGATTTAATACTATGCTATGGATTGTTTTTTGTGTTTAACAGTAACAAGTTTCCATGAGC
>CM055196.1:26418020-26423020 GCA_029224185.1 Karalla daura | reverse complement strand
ACCTTCATCATGGACAAGACAGAATCCATTGTGACTGTGGACGATGCCATCAAGAAGCTAGTTCTGTTGGACACCAAGGACAAGATCTGGACACAGGAGATGCTGCTGCAGGTCACAGACCAGGCTGTCCGGCTGTTGGACTGTGACACACAGGTACCATATCTGAGGGATGTCTTCGTCCTGCACAGTTCCCAGGCAGGAAGCTGCTGCAGCTGGAACGTTGGGATGCCGCTGTAACGCCTCTGTGCTCCTGCAGGAGGAGCTGGAGAACTTCCCCCTGTCCACCATCCAGCTGAGCCAGACGGTTCTGGACCAGACACGCTACGCCTCCGTGCTGCTGCTCGTGTGTCAGGACAAAGAGCAGCATCGACCTGACGTCCACTTCTTCCACTGCGACGAGGTGGAGGTGAGAGGACGCTCGCACAGCCTCCAGGGCTCCATGTCACTCATGAAAGAACCTTTGATATACGGTGGAAACTGTAGTGCATGACTCGCTGTTATTGCATAAAGACATAGAAACATAGAAACTGGCTGAGTCTCAGAAACTTCCTCAATTACTGACTGTCCACATCACTTTAAGGGTGACTCCTGCAGTTCAGGAGTCAGAATGTCATTACCACAGGCCCAGCCCAGCCTGCCTATCTATCTATCTATCTATCTATCTATCTATCTATCTATCTATCTATCTATCTATCTATCTATCTATCTATCTATCTATCTATCTATCTATCTATCTATCTATCTATCTATCTATCTATCTATCTATCTATCTATCTATCTATCTATCTATCTATCTATCTATCTATCTATCTATCTATCTATCTATCTATCTATCAACTGACAGCTTTGAAACACACAAACACTTCAAAGTTTGACTGTGTGTGTGTGTGTGTGTGTGTGTGGCAGGCTGACATGGTTCATGCAGACATCGATAGTGCGATTGGTGATAACAAGCATGGGAAGAAGATGAGGCCTCAAACTCTCAAGTACATACACACAAACACAAACACACACACAAACACCTCCTGGATTCACTGGTTGTACTACTCTGACTGGTCTACTGCAGGTTGTACTGGTCTGCCAGTAACCCTCTGAGCAGCTGCTGGTCCGGCCTCCCCATCACTGGTCCAGCCAGCTGGAGCTGAGGACCAGGGCCTGATGTTCTGGCTGATTGTTCTCCTCAGGATGTGTGTGAGGATCAGCCAGACCTAGAGAGGCTGGAACCAGAGAGGCTGGACCTAGAGAGACCTGACCTAGAAAGGCTGGACCTAGAGTGGCTGGTGCTAGAGAGACCTGACCTAGAGAGGCTGGACCTAGAAAGACCTGACCTAGAGAGGCTGATACCAGAGATGCTGGAACCAGAGAGGCTGGACCTAGAGTGGCTGAACCTAGAGAGACCTGACTTAGAGAGGCTGGACCTTGAGAGGCTGGACCCAGAGAGGCTGGACCTAGAGGGACCTGACCTAGTGAGGCTGGACCTAGAGAGTCCTTATCTAGAGAGGCTGGACCCCTTCTAGGTCAGCTTGACTCCATAAGGTTGTGTCCACCATGACGGACCTTCAGTCCAGTCCCCCGCAGACTCAGCCTGTGTCCCTGCAGGGTGAACCAGGAGAAGATGAAGCGTCACAGAGAGAGCATCCTACCCCCCATGGTCCCTCGAGGCCCCACTTCCCCCACCAAGAGCCATGCGGCCCCTGCCAGCCCCGTAGGTGAGTTCAGGTTGAGGTGAGGCTGAGGTGAGGTTGAGGCGAGGTGAGGCTAAGAGCTGACATCGACTGGTGCAAAACTAAAGCTGTGTCTGATGCAGAGAGACAAGCGTCTGGACAAACTGACTTAGAGTCTAACGAGAAGCTGGCGCAACGCATCGAGAAGGACGTGGTGAGAGACAAGATGCTGCTCCCTCCATGCTGCTGCATCCTGCTGCTGCTGCTGCATCCTGCTGCTCCCTCCATGCTGCTGCATCCTGCTGCTGCTGCTGCTGCACCCTGCTGCTGCTGCACCCTGCTGCTCCCTCCATGCTGCTGCTGCTGCTGCTGCACCCTGCTGCTCCCTCCATGCTGCTGCTGCTGCTGCTGCACCCTGCTGCTGCTGCTGCTGCTGCTGCTGCACCCTGCTGCTGCTGCACCCTGCTGCTCCCTGCTGCTCCCTCCATGCTGCATCCTGCTGCTGCTGCTGCGTCCTGCTGCTGCTGTATCCTGCTGCTGCTGTATCCTGCTGCATCCTGAGGCTGCTGCTCGTTGCTCATCCCTTCACTGACATCGTTTTCTCCTGCAGCAAATCCTGAACTGCGCCCTGGACGACATCGAGCTGTTTGTGTCTCGGCTGCAGAAGGCGCAGGAGGCGTTTTCTCAGCTCAGCCACCGCAGCAAGAGTAAGAAGAACAAGAAGAAAGGACCAGCAGGTCTGTGGCCTTTCTTCTGCTGGGGGGGGCATGCTCAGCCACCCCCCATGTCTGTCCTCACCCAACACTCCTCTGATGTCCCTTCCTCTGGTATCACTTCCTCTGGTATCACTTCCTCTGATGTCACTTTCTCTGGTGTCACTTCCTCTGATGTCACTTCCTCTGGTGTCTGATGTGATGAGCACCGCATGGATGTGTTGATCTGCTGCAGTCACACCCTCTACCCAACGTTTACAGTTTATGGCCAATCGCTGGGTGATGATGTCACAGCAAGCAGCTGGGACATGTGTGTGTGTGTGTGTGTGTGTGTGTGTGTGTGTGTGTGTGTGTGTGTGTGTGTGTGTGTGTGTGTGTGTGTGTGTGTGTGTGTGTGTGTGTCGTGCTGAAGTTTCATCCTCAGTCCAGGACCAGTTTCTCTTCTGATGAACAGTTGAATGTGGCAGCTCAGACGCTGAGACCTTTGTGCCATGTTCATACCTTGAATTCTGACAAATTCCTCAAATTCACATCAAACAATTCACATTAGTAACATGAGAAACCTGTGCACCTGCTGACACACCTGAGTGTTTCCTAGCTGTTTGCCAGCTGTTTTCCACTGCTCAGGCTGACTGTTCCCTCTGTGTTCAGAGGGAGTTCTCACACTGAGGGCGAAGCCACCGACTGAGGCCGAGTTCATTGACAGTCTGCAGAAACTGAAGCTGGCCTTCAACCTGCTGGTGAGAACATCCCAGCTCAAACCACCTCCTCCTCCTCCCCTCCCTATTCCTTTCCTTTCAGCACCTCCATCTTCTCCCCTTTCTCCTCCTCTTCCTCCTCCTCCTCCTAACTGTGGATCTGCTGCTCTGCCCCCTGCAGGCCAAGCTGAAGAAGCACATCCAGAATCCCAGTGCCTCGGAGCTGGTGCATTTCCTGTTCGGGCCTCTAGAGATGGTAAATCAGTGACACAGTTTGTGTCTTTAGTTGTTTTCAGAGTTAAGGATGAACAGAGATCAGTGGTTCCATTGCTTCCTTTCTTCGGTCTGAGTGGCTGGGTTCTTATGGAACCACGCCCTGTGGCAGCCGCATCGTTCACCTCAGAGGCGATGCAATTGAATCAAGTTTATTCAAGTGCTGTTGTTCATTATTCACATTACACTGTATTACCCTCCTCTAACGTAGAGGTGGAGGATTGTTACATGTTATTTAACACCACCCATCTGTTTTTTGTATATATTTGCACCTGTTTTAACTGAGCAAATGTGTCTCAAGCTTTGAGGATCAGTGTGAATCAGTGGAGTGATCATTGTTGAATTCAAGCAGGGATCATGTGACTGAGGTCATGAGACTGTGGTGATCAGTGATAATCACATGAGATAATTCATAGTCACTGTGACAGCATGATCTGAAGGTGTGTGTGTGTCCAGGTGCTGCAGAGCTGTGGGAGTCCTGAGCTGGTCCGCTCCATCGTCTCTCCTCATCTCTCCAGAGACGCTGTGGACTTCTTGCGTGGGCAGCTCTCACCCAAAGAGGAAACGATCTTCCAGCTGCTGGGAGAGGGCTGGACCAAGCCCAGGTAGGGACACCATGACATCATCACATGGTCTCAGGTGTGTGATAACATCATCACATGGATTCAGGTGCCACTGACCCCTCCTCCTCCTGCAGGGCAGAGTGGCCCCGGGACCAGTGTTCTCCTCCTTATTTCCCAAAGTTCCGTAACGGCTGGGAGCCTCCAGCGGAGCTGTTCAGGACAGCTCCATGGGAGACTGAGGGACCGGGGGGGCACCTAGGGGGGGCGCTGGGGGGCCCCAGCAGTCCCGACTACAGGAAGCAGCCGACTGAGGAGTTCTATGGGACTCAGTCTTCAGGCTCCTCCAATGGGTGAGTCAGGAATGTTGTCCATCACTGCTCCACCTCTGTCACAGCAGAACCTTCCTTCAACTGTGTGTGTGTGTGTGTGTGTGTGTGTGTGTGTGTGTGTGTGTGTGTGTGTGTGTGTGTGTGTGTGTGTGTGTGTGTGTGTGTGTGTGTGTGTGTGTGTGTGTTCACAGGTCTCACAGTGGGGCTCGTAAATATGCCAAAATCCGCTATCACTTTGTTGCCCGGAATGCCAATGAGCTGTCGGTGCTGCAGGACGAGATCCTGGAGGTGAGGAGCATCGGTGTGTCAGCAGCAGCTGGATGCTGCCAGATGTGGCGGAGCTGCATCCTCTGATTTCTGTCTGTGTTCTCAGGTGATCGAGGACGACAACCAGTGGTGGAAACTCAGAAACCGCAGCGGGCAGGCCGGCTACGTCCCTGTCAACATCCTGGATGTGGTGAAGGTTGAGGAGCCGGACTACAACCAGGTCAGCTGATGTTCACAACTAACACCAAACTCCCCTGAACCTGAGCTGCAGGAGGAACCTGCTCACTCCATGCTTCACACATGGAGACATGAAGCTATGGGAGAGGGTCTGCATCATTTGTTGAGGGGAGCCAGGAAGAATTCAGAGAAAAATACAATAGATGATGAAGATGATAAAAGTTCACATAGACTGGCTTCAGTAAGAAGTCCAAGAAAAACATAGAAACAGAAAGACAGATTTGTCAGGCTGCTCCTGCACCTGTTGTAAAAAATG
>CM055196.1:26365520-26413020 GCA_029224185.1 Karalla daura | reverse complement strand
GAGAATTAAAAACATGGCTGAGAACTCAAAATTTTTTAGTGTAAAAACAATATTTTCAGATAGTTACTGAATGAACATGCGTTTTGATAACATTTTGAACTGAAAAATGTGTTTTCTTTTCAGAATATCCACTCAGTGAATGTATATAATCACTTGTTGTGATCTTTCAGATCTTTCCACTATCACTTGGGTGGTTGCTATGCTCAGGACGCTCAGGCCGGTCCAGCTTTGCCCTTCACTTTCTCCCGGTTTAAGGCTCAGATATGGATATATATAGACGATAGGCATCGTGCCCCGCCATGTCGACCCAAACTGACGTCGTGACTGACTCTCTTAAACACAGGGAAACATTTGAGACCTCGCACATGCACCCTAGTGCCTACTGCCACACCAGTAGGTGGAGTCACCACACCAGTAGGTGGAGCGTCCCCTGTGGCCGGGCAGAACATTACAGAGGTGGAGCAGAACCATGTTGGAGGTTCGGTCTGCCAGCACAGACGCTGGCGTGGAAGCAGACTGTGGCCTTGAGTTAAATGTGGAATAATGGAAATCGGATACTTACACATAGTTTTCAGTTGATACGTCTCACTGTGCCTTATTATTATCTCTCTAGCAATTTAGCAGCATGATAAACATTATTCATGGACCACAGGCTTTACTCCTCGTACTCTGGTCTGCTCTGGGAGTGTAAGCGCAGACAGAGACAGGATCGCCACTAAACTGATGTAGTGTCGCAGGTTTATGGCTTCTAGAACTGCGCTTGTGACAGAAACTCAGGAACCAACACTGTGTCGGTGTCCGCTCCACCGTTTGTTACACGCTCTTTCTCTCTGACTCAACTCCAACTCCCAGCAGCCACCGTGCCGCACTTTTATATGATGTCATAGCTTTGCCACAAATGACAAGCCGGCTATGTAGAGTCCAATCTTACACTAGTATTAATAAATGTTCATGATTAATGAGGTACAGTGTCACATTAAGAATATTTACCGGAAAGAGGTTTTCTTAACCCTGATGAAAAGCCTTACCCATAAATGAACTACATTGCCATTGCATTTGCAATACACTGTCATGTCCTCCACCATTTTGTTTTGTAGTTTTTAATGTGCCTGAGTCAGAAAGTGGATGTTGCTTGTCAGAAGGTCTTGTATTAGGATCTGTTGCCTCCACGTTGATAGCACCTTCCTAGAGCAACTTTTCTTCCCCAAGGGTCTATGGAGGCGGGGCTCAGGAGGTGTGTTCCAGGTCCCGCATGGGGTCTGCAGATTGAGTTTCAGGCCATTTGGTCTATTTTTGCGACAGTGGTGAGCCCGCAGAGGTGTGAAATGGCGAATGTTCAAAGCCCCGCCCTTCAAAAAGTACGGCTGCGATGTGGACCAAACCAACACATATCTGCTCGTCCAGGCCACCCCTTCAACATACTAAAATTTCATAGTCACAGCACCTTTAGAAAGAGATCTGCTCTGGGATAGCCTCCAGGATCTGATGCTCTAGTTGGCTATAGCTTATAGAGCACCTGATTTGTGAATATGGCCCTCAAATGTTATTTTTTTAATATCTCCTCAACACTTTGAGCAAAGAGGCTAAAATTTTTACTGTGTTCACCCAGAGGTCAAGAACATCCAGCAAGCGGTTTCAGTCTCCTACTACCTCTGGAAGTGTCTGAGATGGCCACAAACATGTCAACTGTCACAGGCCAAGGGTGACATGGCAGCTCCTGTCCAGCAGGTGGCGCTCTCTCTGTCACCATCAGACGGGGCTAACCGGAACCGGAAGTTAGAGCGTCCATAGCAACAGAACGCTCCGGTTGCTACACGCTCTAACTTAGTTTGCTCCATCTGACTGAATAAATTATCATTCCCCAGTCAACATCTATGTCCATTATCGTTTTCATGAGTGTCTATGAGCTCTAGATCCTCATGGAGAAGCTCTCTGTTTAACTGTTTGTTACGGACACATAAACAAATAAAGTTGCGCGATTAGTCGACAAACCCTAACCCTAACCCTCTACATTTACTCATTCTCAGAACAGAGGCACAGGAATCTCCACTAAACTAGCACTAAAAACAGCATATGTTTATGTTTACTAGCGTAAACATGAAAATAGCCAGCAAATTATGATGAATGGGTCTAAAACGGCCTGTAAATGCAGAGTTCACAGGCATTCATGTCTGAAAGTAAGCATGGTAGAAACTTTGAGCCCTCTGACAGGTGAGGACGGTCGTTAAACAACTGTGGCCCCCTCTGCACAATATCGTGTCTGCCATGGTTTAAAACCAAGGAATTAGGAGGAGAGGGAGGAGGAAAGGGAGGAAGAGAGGGAGGTGGGGGGGGGGGGGGGGGTGAGGAGGAGGGTGTAGCAGGTGTAGGAGCAGCATCATTGCTCTCTGCCATTGTTACTACTACGACTACTACTAGTAGTGGTACTACTGCTAGTGCTGCTACTACCACTACTACTAGTAGTACTACTGCTAGTTCTACTACTGCTCCTACTACTACCACTACTAACACAACTAACCCTGCTGGGGGGAGTCTGCTGGGCTTTGCTGATTCAGCATGGATGAAGGGCAGCGCGGACACCTGACACGCTCTGACAGGGATCGGATCTGACTGGGGGTGGGAGGGTGAGAGGGTAAGGGTGGGGGGGTGAGAGGGTGAGTGTGAGGGGGGGTGAGGGGGTGAGTTGGGAGGGGTGGCCTTGTCAGAGGCGCTGCCTGTCAGATGAGCGGCTCCTGACTCAGGCTGCAGGCCGCAGCATGGGCAACTCCTCGGGCCGGGCAGATGCAGCGGAGGAGGCAGAGGAGCAGGAGGCCAGGGAGGAAGAGATGGCAGAGATGGCAGAGAAGAAGAGGAGAGAGGAGGAGGCGGTGGACGAGGAGCTGCCGCTGGGGGTGGAGGAGATGCTGGAGAGTGGGGACCCCGTCCTGGACCTGAGCTACTGCCGGCTGAAGCGGCTGCCGGGCCAGGTGTGTGGCCTGCAGCACCTGGAGAAGCTCTACGTCTGTGGGAACAGTCTGCGCTCGCTGCCCGACGGCCTCTCCCGGCTGGCTGGGCTGCGCATCCTCGCCCTCGATTTCAACAAGATGGAGGACGTCCCCGCCGCCGTGTGCCAGCTCACCCAGCTGACGCGCCTCTACCTGGGCAGCAACCGGCTGATGAGCCTGCCCCCGGAGCTGAAGAACCTGCAGAGCCTGCGCTGCCTGTGGGTGGAGAGCAACTACTTCCAGAGGTTTCCCCGGGAACTGTACCAGCTGCCGCACCTCAAGTCCCTGCAGATCGGAGACAACCGGCTGAAGACGCTGCCCCCCGACCTGTGGCGGATGGAGGCGCTGCGGGGCCTCTGGCTCTATGGGAACCGCTTCCAGACCTTCCCTCGGGTGCTGCTGCGCATGGACAAGCTGGAGATCCTGGACCTGGACCGTAACCGCATATCTGAGTTCCCCAGCCTGAAGAGGCTCCACGGCCTGCGCCTCTTCTCCTATGACCACAACCCGGTGGATGCCCCCCCCCGGGTGGGCGAGGAGGTGCTGGTGGTGGGAGAAGGAGCCGCAGAGTTCATGGAGGAACGCGAGGCCAAGAAAGAGCGACGACGTAAGGCGGCAGAGAGAGAGGCCGAGGAGGCGTCGGCTGTAGAGGAGCCTGTGATCCATGGGATCCTGAAGAACAGCAGCTCCAGCTCCAGAGCTGCAGCCAGGGAGGAGCCAGAGGAGGAGCTGCAGGAGGAGCTGCAGGAGGAACTGCTGGGAGAGTTTGACACAGAGGAGCTGATCTGTGAAGGAGAGCAGCTGCAGTATGACAGCATGCACCTGGACTACACTTACGAGGAGCAGGAGGAGCAATAGTGCCTCAGACCATCTGACAGTCTTGCATCTGCGAGGAGAAGGAGGAGGCCAAGGTGTGAGGATGGAGATATGAGGGACCCTGATAATCAATCAACTGAAATTGAGCAAAACAGAGCAGGACTCAGGTGTGTTTTTGTGTGTGTATGTGTGTGTGTGTGTGTGTGTGTGTGTGTCTTGTCCCCTATCATCTCTAGGACTCAAGGCAAGTTTATTTGTATAGCATCGTTCTTACACAAAGCAATTCACAGTTCTTTACAGAGAAACAATAGAAACAATAGAAGCCCTCTGAGAGTAGCAGATCACTATAGACACTATAGCTGCAGTAAAAAGTAGTGTTTTCAGCCCTGATTTAAATGAGCTGAATGCTGTGCACACCTCAGGTGCTTAGGGAGTTTATTCTACAGGTGAGGACCATCGAAGCTAAATGCAGCTTCACCCTGCTTGGTTCTGACCCTGGAGACACTGAGTAGACCTGTCCCTGATGACCTGGGGGGTCTGGATGCTTCATATAGACCTGTCCTTGACCACCTGAGGGGTCTGGATGCTTCATATAGACCTGTCCCTGACCACCTGAGGGGTCTGGATGCTTCATATAGACCTGTCCCTGACCACCTGAGGGGTCTGGATGCTTCATATAGACCTATCCCTGATGACCTGAGGGGTCTGGATGCTTCATATAGACCTGTCCTTGACCATCTGAGGGGTCTGGATTCTTCATATAGACCTGTCCCTGACCACCTGAGGGGTCTGGATTCTTCATATAGACCTGTCCCTGACCACCTGAGGGGTCTGGGTGCTTCATATAGACCTGTCCCTGATGACCTGAGGGGTCTGGATGCTTCATATAGACCTGTCCCTGACCACCTGAGGGGTCTGGATGCTTCATATAGACCTATCCCTGATGACCTGAGGGGTCTGGATGCTTCATATAGACCTGTCCTTGACCACCTGAGGGGTCTGGATTCTTCATATAGACCTGTCCCTGACCACCTGAGGGGTCTGGATTCTTCATATAGACCTGTCCCTGACCACCTGAGGGGTCTGGGTGCTTCATATAGACCTGTCCCTGATGACCTGAGGGGTCTGGATGCTTCATATAGACCTGTCCTTGACCACCTGAGGGGTCTGGATTCTTCATATAGACCTGTCCCTGACCACCTGAGGGGTCTGGGTGCTTCATATAGACCTGTCCCTGATGACCTGAGGGGTCTGGATGCTTCATACCCAACCAGCAGCTCTGACGTGTATCTCGGTCCAGGACCAGTCTGTGGCTTGTAGACCAGTAACAGGATTTAAACTGGATCCTGGACACACAGGATGAAAGGACTGGTGTGATATGGTCCATGTTCTTGCTATTGGTCGGGACTCTGGCAGCATCTGGATGAGCTGCAGCTGTAGAGACACCATTATAGTAATCTAGCCTACTGAGAATAAATGCATGAACACGTTTTTCCATGTCTTCTTTAGATAGAAATTCTGTAATTCGTGCAATGTTTTTGAGATGATATTGCGCTATACTGTACTTACTGATAGTCTTTATGTGGCTGTTGACATGCAGGTCTGAGTCCATAAGTCCACTGAGGTTTCTAGCTTGGTCAGCTGCTTTTAGTGTTTCCATTGGCTCCAGTGTAATCCGATCCTCTTTGTCCTTCGGATCTGTTTCTCAGATCTCGTGGACACATTAAAATATTTATCGGAGATCCTGAAATATTTATGCTGCTGCTCATGTTGCGGTGTGACTACACTCTTGTGTCTCTGCTGAAGAAGGAGAGGACAGCTGAACACACCTGAAGACACGAGTCCAGCGATGAGCGTCCCCCTCACTACCTGTAGAATGTCCATGACATTCTGGTCACAACAGGCCTGATACTACAAGGGATGTGTTCTCCAGCAATGAGCGGTCCTCAAGGCTGGACGTCCTGACAGGCTGAGAGGAGGTGCCTCTCAAGTCATCCAGCCAATGGCCATGAGTCGTAGATTCTGAAGTTTTGTCCATAAATCTTAAAAACCGCTTTTACTCTGCTCAGACAGACAGGCTGACACACACACAGAGATATAGATATAGATATAGATATAGATATAAATATAGATATAGATATAGATATAGATATAGATATAGATATAGATATAGATGTAGATGTAGATAATAGCTGGTTCTGGTTCTTTTTGGGGGGAGGTACCGGGCCATGGCTTGGCCTGGTCCTCCCAGGCCTTGTGTCTCCATTACACTAACAGCCCTGTAAGAACCCTGTGATGATGTCATCATAGCGCGTCAGAAAAGCGCTACAACAAAGCAGCAGCAGAGGAAGAAATCACAACAAGACTAGACATGGACACGGACCAAGTTGGTCCGTACCTAGCACCTAGGTCCAGTACCTACCCTCCAGCAGGTTCTCCAGGACCTACCCTCCAGCAGGTTCTCCGGTACCTACCCTCCAGCAGGTTCTCCGGTACCTACCCTCCAGCAGGTTCTCCGGTACCTACCCTCCAGCAGGTTCTCCAGGACCTACCCTCCAGCAGGTTCTCCGGTACCTACCCTCCAGCAGGTTCTCCGGTACCTACCCTCCAGCAGGTTCTCCAGGACCTACCCTCCAGCAGGTTCTCCAGGACCTGCCCTCCAGCAGGTTCTCCGGTACCTACCCTCCAGCAGGTTCTCCGGTGCCTGCCCTCCAGCAGGTTCTCCGGTACCTACCCTCCAGCAGGTTCTCCGGTACCTACCCTCCAGCAGGTTCTCCGCTGGTTCCTGTAAAGGTTCCTGAAAGCGGCCTTGTCAGAACGGCCCGGTCAGTGGAAACATGCATAGTGTGAAGTTTCTGTAAAATGGTCCGGAAGTTCCCATAGAGGAAACACGGCCATAGATATAGATAGAGATAGAGATAGAGATAGAGATAGAGATATTTAATTGGGACGTACTGGTGTCAGTAATCTTGAGATATCACAGTGATCAAAGTGGCTCTGTATTACCACAGACTTGACGATATGAAGGCAGGGCTCTGGCTACTAACTGGAACATCAACTCTACACAGACCATGATGCTTTGCACTGCTGCCTGCAGACCTGGTGCAGTGACAGTTTGTCAACATGGAGACAGAGAGGAACCAGAGAGGAACCTGAGAGAAGGTCTAAACACTGAGGCTGCCCTGACACACAGACAGGTCAGCTGAGCCCTGAAGTACCCCCCCCCCCAACCCCTGCTGGGGGGGGGGGGGGGGGGGGCTGCTTCACCACCCCCCCAACCCCCGACAGTCCTTAAAGAATAGATCTATGGTTTTGTTAGGAGTCCAACCAGTGGCGTGTCCACAACGAGGGGCGTTCAGGTACCACAGGGAATTTGAGAATCTGAGATGACAGCAGTATTAAGTGAGCTCTTTCCTGCAGGGACTTTTCCCCCTTGTTACCTGAAAGCTCAAGACATTGGATGCTTCTGTTTAAGATGTTCTTTATTTAATAAAGAGAGTTTTAACAGTTTTGTTTTTTTCTTTAATACCTAAAAATGGAGTAAGCACACTGTGGAGATTTCTACATCATTATCATTGACATTGCTTATAATATTTACGATATAAATATTATACCAGAGGCCTGATATTACTGTGTGAATGAGAGGGTGAATGTGTGTGTCCAGATGATGGACACCTGTCCAGGTGTCCTCCTGTCTCCTCCTGCCGGGAGACAGAGACCAGCAGAGCCTGATACACCATTTGTAGGAAGCAGGGATGAGGATGAATGGATGATGAAGAATTAAACATAAAACGAATAGCATACAGACACACACACACACAGTGGGGTTGACGTCTACACCCTAGTCTATCGCAGTCACATCAACAGTTCCTCGGTGTGTCCACTGGGGGGCAGGGTGAGGCTGTCTCATTCCGGCTTAGAGAGGACCCGAGGAGGAGCCTGTGCACACTACTGTAAGTAACCACACACACACAGATTCTGCTGAGTTGATGTGGACTCAGGTTCATATCTTGAGATGAGACTCAGTGAATCAAATCTGTCCTCTGCTCCTCCCCTTTCCAGGGACGCTCATCCTCCTCTCCTCCTCTCCTCCCTCCATCTGTCTCCTCTCCAGTAGAGCTCCTCCTCTCCAAGCTGTTGCTCCTGTCCTGGTTCCAGGAGTGGGAGCGGTTCATCATCTTCTCTTACAGAATAATAACAGGAGCCTCTGCAGAGCCTCTAAAAATATCTGGCGGTAATGCAGGCAAGAAGAAGAGAAGCCGTCCCAGACTAGGGCCTGGACCAGGCTCATCCTGCTGAAATTGTAGCTACATGGACGTTTGACTTGAAGCTGTTTGGTCAGATCTGAATGAAGCTGAACTTGATTTCAGCTCCGGTTTCTTTAATCACAGTCAATGCAGCAAAGGAGGATCATAGAGGAGCCTGAATGATCTGATCCACCCCACCTCTCAGTAGACACTGTGAAGCTGTGTGGAGCCTCCAACACGTTGAAGGTTGCTGTATGAGATGCTGCATGCGTCCTGGTGTCCTGGCTTTAAAATCGGACATTTGTGATCACATGACTCTGAGGCTCTGCTGGGGGCAGAAGCTGGAGAACATGGCAACTATGGTCAACATGGTCAACTTCTTGGAGATTAAATGAAGCTGAAGTTCAGCAGATCTCCATCACTTTGCTTGGGATCCTGGATCAAGAGGCACACTGAGAACCTCAGACTGTGACAGTAACTATCTGTAGCTATCTGTAAGTAACTGTAACTATAATTATTATTGTATTGTATTGTGGTTTCTGTGTTTGTTAGTAGCTAGCTTGGCAAACATGCAGGTTAACAGACTTCAGTGACTCTGAACCTGAAGTCTGAAAGATTATCCTATGTTCCAGGGTTCAGGAGAGGTTCACCAAGATCCACCAAGGATCCATCAGGGGTCCACAAGAGATCCATCAGAGATCCACCAAGGATTCACCAGGGATCCATCAGAGATCCATCAGGGGTCCACCAGAGATCCATCAGAACTGAATGAAGCTGCAGGAGTGAGACTGAAGGAACACAGCCAGAGTGTTTCATAAAAATGATTCTTTAATATGGAACAGAACTAGAGCTTAGCTCCAGGCTCCACCCAGCAACAGGGTGGAGCAGAACCAGCCAACCAGAACAGAGCACAGCCCCCCCATGGCCCATAGCAGGAGAGGCAAACAGCTGGAACACACCTGAGGGGTCAGACACCCACACACACACACACCTGGGTTCCCAGCTCCGCCCACAGACAGGCCTCCCTGCTGCCTCCCAGGGCTCCTCCCCTACCTCCCCTCCAGAGAGGGGGGGGGGGGCAGGGGTGAGGAGGCACAGAGTAGCCTGAGGCAGGAAGTCACATGATCGTCACTGGTGACGTTGGTCACAAAGGTTCAGAAATGTTTGTGGAATGTTTGAAGTTTCAGAGGGGACGAGGTGGGGGGGGGGGGGGGAGGTCTGTGGGGGTGGGGAGGTCTGACACAGGGGCTCCACAGGACGGGAAGTGGTGAAGGACAGACACACACACACACACAGCAGAAAGTTGGGGATTGGGGGATGTTAAAGCTGGGGGGTCGACATCACTCTGAGAAAGACAATAACGAGCAGAGGAAGTGGAAATCTATTTCTGCTCAGGATCACCATGAAATGTAGTAATGAGGAGCAGAGAGGACACACACGCACACACACACTCTCTCTCTCTCTATGGCCCCAGGGTGTGTCCAGCATCCCCTCCTGGCTGCCAGAGCTGGGCTGTGTCTCATCAGGAAATCAAAGAACAAGAAACAAACCGCTAAACAAACAAACAGACAAAGAAGAGCAACACGCACTTTGGATCCACTGGCAACAATAATAGAAAAATAAAGCAGAAGAAACAAACCCTAGATGATAAAAAAGGAGCCAGTGTTGGCAGTTTTACAGAAAGCTTCTTCTGGCTTGTGAACAGCTCTACAGGTTGTCTTTTAGTCTAGCGTTAATACTATGACCTGACCAGGCAGCTATCCTATACAGTACTGTCTGCACACTTTATACAGGTTTATACACTTTACAAAGTTGGCAAAAATACGGAAAGAAATACACTCAGTTAGATTGTACACATCACAAAAGAGTTTTACGTTGCTTTAAGTTGGAGCACTCTTTGTTGGGGGAGGGAGACAAGCAGGGAGCAGACCAGAGGGAGCACTGTGCCCCCCCCCAGCCCAGGGCCCCCCATCAGACTCTGTATGGCCACAGATCAGTCCAGTGTATTGCTTCATTTACCTGATCAACAGTTACATAAATATCTGATTATGGCAGAGTCACAGCTGCTGCAGCTAATCACACACTCTCACTCTCTCACACACACACAAACAGGGCTGCACATCGAGGAGAGAGAAGCTATTTTCAGCAAGTTATCAATATACAACAGCCTGTGTGTATCTGTGTGTGTGTGTGTGTGTGTGTGTGTGTCCTCTGTCCTTCCGGATGCTGCAGTGTCTCCTGTCTGTGGTTGAGACGGCTTAAAGAGAAACATGAAACGGATAAACTCCACCCTTGCACTCTCTCGAACTCACACACACACACACACACACACACACACACACACACACACACACACACACACACACACACACACACACACACACACACACACACACACACACACACACAGACCTGATCAGTCTGAGCAGGATTTGAACCGGTCCTTCGCACTGTGTTCGGTGCAACCAGTCAGAGTCCCTGACTGTGTGTGTGTGTGTGTGTGTGTGGGGAAGCTGCAGTGGAGCGCGGGGGTGTGGGGGTCACCTCCCTCCCTGGAGGGGTCGCTCCATCCTTCTCCAAGCAGAAACTCTCCACTGGTTCAGGAGGGTTTTCTTTGTTTTACCGTCTCAAATGGAAAGTTGGCGTCACAACAAATTTTCACCAATATTTACATAAAGTTTCCAAAAACAGAAAGATTTTCTTATCACATTTTTAAAGAAATAAACCAAACACAAGAACACCAAGCACACACACACACCGACCAACAGTCAAATGTGAACATAAGATCAAAGATTATTACTCGTTATTGTTTTTATATTCATGGTTTCATTCACAGAACACTCACTGGACCCTGATTGGGAGGAGTCACACTGGTTAGTGCTTAAAACAACCCAGAGGGCGAGTTAGAGGAGGACAGGAGGAGCGCAGGGCAAGGCACACACACACACACACACACACACACACACACACACACACACACACACACACACACACACACACACACACACACTCACACACACACACACACACACACACAGTTGTTTGGGTCTGGGACCAGTGATGCAAGCACAACAGGAAGCTTTACATTGAGTTGCTGGATCCATCATGGAGAAGAAGCTGGAGGCTGAAGGTTCCACTAACTAACAATGAGATCACCCAGATTAACCAGATTAACCAAATTCATCAGATTAACCAGAACAACCAGTCTGAATCATCTTAAACATGTGGTAGAGAAGGACTCTGAGAACAGCTATCTATCTGTGTGTGTATACACACACACACATATATATAAAGATATATATACATACATACCTATCTATCACTGATTAACTTTGCATGTGAACATGTGAAATAACAAGGTAAATAAGGTAAATAATGAGGTAAATAAGTTCCCTAAATTTCAGTTTCTCCCCAGACAAGTGAACGAGCAGAAACCTTGTGGATTCAAGGTCTCCAGCTGACAGGGAATCATCCATGAAATATTTTCATATTTCATATTTTCTGTCTCACATCACCATATGCTTCAGGTCAGTCTGAGGATGACCAATTCAGACTGTAATAACCACCCAGCTCTGCCTTGGTTTGAAGTCATGGAGAGGATGCAACAGCTCCATGTTCCACTGAAGCTTCTGAGGTGAGAGTGAGGACGGGGGACTGCCCTTCATCCTCCTACTGAGTGTGTCCTCAGCCTCAGTCAGAGGATCAGTGACCAACCCTGACTTGATGTGACGGATCGTCTCCATGATTCTTCTGAGACTCTGTCTAAACGTGAGATGTGGAAACAAAGCGACCTGCTCTGCTCCTCGCGGAGGTGACATGCGGACGGGCGGAGGAGCAGCGATGATCTGATCTGATGCTCAAGGCCGGCACAAGCTTCCGCGACCACGCGGCTCGCAGCGTGCTTCCTCCACACTTCTGCGACCGTTCTTCTGAGCTCTGTAATGTTCTTGGCCACCACACGGGGGCGTAGCAATCTATACACAGGCCTGTCCTGCCCCCGGAGTACACGAAGGAGAACGAGATGTAAACAACTCTGATAGCTCTAGTATTGTGTTGCCACCTGTCCCGGTTTCCACGGACTGTCCCGGGAAAAAAAACATTAAATTCTCTCGGGACACTGAATGTCCCGGAAGAACCGTCCCTCAATGTTTGTATTTCTGTGTGTTTGTCTGTATCCTATGAACACAGATATGCCGCTAAATACAGCGCGCAGATGCACCACTGCCAATGTGTGTGTGTGTGAGACACAGGTGACAACTCTCTCGGAGACACAAACGCTCCTCCCGCCCTAGCGTCCATCTATCACGCTGTGAGTTTACACAGTGGAACCGTCTTTGTCCTCTGTCGGGCCTGGATTATAGAGGCGGGTTATAGATTATAGGGCTGTATTATAGAGGCGGGTTATAGATTATAGGGCTGTATTATAGAGGCGGGTTATAGATTATAGGGCTGTATTATAGAGGCGGGTTATAGATTATAGGGCTGTATTATAGAGGCGGGTTATAGATTATAGGGCTGTATTGTAGAGGCGGGTTATAGATTATAGGGCTGTATTATAGAGGCGGGTTATAGATTATAGGGCTGGATTATAGATTATAGGGCTGTATTATAGAGGCGAGTTATAGATTATAGGGCTGGATTATAGAGGCGGGTTATAGATTATAGGGCTGGATTATAGAGGCGGGTTATAGATTATAGGGCTGGATTATAGAGGCAGGTGAAGTGGCAGACTTCCTTAACTAGTCTGTCCTCTGAAGGCTCTTCCTGGTTGTAGACGGGGCTTTGAACCAGACTCCGCCTCCTGGTTTGGCGAGTTCGACAGGGCGCATGCGCGACCGACGTGACCAAAGCCGCGAGGTCTCAGCTGTTGAGCGACGTAAAACGTGCCGCGCGGCAGCACTTTGGCCGCGAGCCGCCAAGCTTGTGCCGGCCTTAAGTGTCTCAGACTGATCTCAGACCAGGATGTGGCACACACTGCTGCACCATGTCACACATACAACCACAGCTCAGCCTCCAGCTGCCGTCACAGCACTCTGACCTGCATCCACTCTCTCTCTCACACGCACACACACACACACACACACACACACTCACTCACAGGTGGAAGAGCAGAGGAGGGTGAGAGCCCTTCATCCTCCTCTTTCTCCTCTCCTTCACCCTGAACTCAGCTGTCTCCTCCTCCAACTGCTGCTCGCCCTCTCAGATTCTCCTCCCTTAATTTTCACCACAACTATAATCATCATCATCAAAACTATCATCATCTTCTTCATCGTTATTGTTATTACATTTGAAAAAGTGCAGAAACCTGGCCGAGGTTCAGCGGCCGGGCAGTAGAGGATGGGGAAACGATGGCAGTAAAAGAGCAAAAGAGCAAGAGAAGAGAAAGAGAAAAGAGAAGATTTCTGCCTGGTCCGAGTCCTGTTGCTCCTGCAAACTCACCCACTCACCCACTCACACCAACACACACACACACACACACACACTGTGCAGCACGTTGGTTGCAGCAGGAGCTGGAGCGCAGGCAGCACGGAGACAGAGAGCATCAGTAAACAGAGGCAGAGGCTCTGGCTCCAGGTTCATCTCAGCATTGGAAGAAGACGTGGAGTCGTTCGTCAGCGCGTGATGCTGTGAACTAATGACATCATTGTATCTGGGATTCACGGCTTCTTCTGGGATTCAGGGCTTCTTTGTTTCTTCTGTTTTCTCTCTCCACATCTAGAAGAACCAGCAGCGTCCACAGGGTCTCTGATCCCAGTGTCACACAGTTCACTTTATGATCTATTTAATCTCTTATTTTGTTGGAGCTACAGCACAGCACCCACAGCACACAGACGACAAGGGGAGGAGGTCCGGGGGGGTTCTAATATTGTGCCAAAGAAGCAGAGCGAGGAGGAGGCACAAAGAGCAGAGGGGGAGGAGGAGAAGAGACAGGATCAGCTCTTCATCCTGAGCTCAGCTGGACGTTAAACCACATCTGAGTGGCAGGACAGAGCTGGAGATAGGGAGGATGGGGGTTTTGGGGGGGCTGCCGATCTACACCACTAACATATGAGTATGTACATGTACATACAGTACAGATCGTATAGTATTGTGTACCTGGAATAGTTATACAACAGGATTATATGAGTTAGATCATTAGGAAGGTTCTCTGTGATCCACGGGACTGGCACCTTAGAGGGGGGGGGGGGGGGGGGGCACAGGACAAGACAGACAGTCAGAGACACGGGGGGGCACTAAGACTACGACTAAGACACATGTGGATGAAGAGGAGGAGTAGGGGAGGAGCAGAGGAGGAGCAGAGGAAGGGCAGAGGAGGAGCAAAGGAGCAGAGTTAAAGGTTTAGAGAGCAGATGGCTAGTTGTACCCGTGTTTCGCCGCCTGGCAGCAGCGACTCAGTCTTGTGCATAAGGACGGTGTGGGGGAGGGTGGGGGTAGGGGTGGAGGGTGGGGCGATGGGAGGGTGGGGGGGCACACCTTGAAGGCCTTAGGCCTTCAGGGCGTGCCACTGAGCCACATTGGTGCGTGGTCGTGCCAGCATGTCCTTCCAGTGCTTCACCTCCCCAGGACCACTCTTCCAGGACAGGTAGATCTGAAGACACACATATACACACACACACACAATTATGCTAAGCTAACACCTGGAATGGCTCATCATCTGGGAGCTTCTTATATGTCATATTGTTGAGTTGCCACTGTTGAGTGACTGCAGCCAATCAGAGCGTCCATACCTTCCCAATGACATCGTTGCGGCTGAGCCGGTCCTTGTCCATGACGGTGATGATGATGGTGGTCTCCCTCAGAACGTGGGCGGGAACGTCGAAGGGAAAACTCTCGTTGAAGACGGGGTTCAGGCAGCGCTTCATCGTCACCGTCTTCTTCTTCTCCACACGTTTGTCCTTGTGCATCAGCCACACTTTCACGTACGGATCTGCAGAGGATCAGAGAGACCGGTCACTGAACGCTCTTGCAGGAGACTACAGGAGGCAGCAGGAGACTACAGGAGGCAGCAAGAGACTACAGGAGGCAGCAAGAGACAGCAGGAGAATACAGGAGGCAGCAGGAGACAGCAGGAGAATACAGGAGGCAGCAGGAGACAGCAGGAGAATACAGGAGGCAGCGGGAGACTACAGGAGGCAGCAAGAGACTACAGGAGACAGCAGGAGAATACAGGAGGCAACAGGAGGCAGCAGGAGACTACAGGAGGCAACAGGAGGGAGCAGGAGACTACAGGAGGCAGCAGGAGGCAGCAGGAGACTAAAGGAGACAACAGGAGACAGTAGGAGAATACAGGAGGGAGCAAGAGACTACAGGAGGCAGCAGGAGGCAGCAGGAGACTAAAGGAGGCAGCGGGAGACTACAGGAGGCAGCAGGAGACCGGGGGGGTCAGTACCTGAGGTGCCGCCGATGTCCATGGCTTTAAGGTTTCGAGCTTTGATGATGTTCACAGTGATGGTGTTGGCGGTGGGATTATAGCACAGAGACAACAGCAGGTCCCCCCGCCTCCCCTGAGGAGCACACACACACACACACACACACAAACACACACAAACACACACACACACACACACACACACACATTCATCAGTTAATATCAGGTTTCATCAGTAAACATCAGACTCTACATTACTCACAAACTTGTTGTTTAGTCATCAGTAAAGAGCTGAGCCTGAGATGAGCTGTAACCCCCCCCCCCCCACCCCCCACCCTAACCCATCCAACCCCAAACTGAGCCCCTCCTACTGACCCCCCTTCCAGACCCCCTTGACCCTCCGTCCTTACACTGCCATCACTGCAAGGCTTGAGCTCCTTCCAGAAGGTCTTGATCTGGCCCAGCTCCACCTTGTTGAGGGGGATGGACACCTCCCCGATGGGGTCGTTTCTGCTGAAGCGGTCGTAGTCCAACACCTGCAGGTAGAGCGTCCGCTCCCTCACCTTCTCGTAGGGGAAACCTGAGGAGGATGCTCAGCTCAGTGTTATCTGCTCTCTCTCAGTCTCAGATCAGGAGGCAGCAGCTCAAATCCTGCACTATGCTCTTTGTTAGGGACCGATTCATTGGTCAATTATTGTCCATTTGAGAATAATCTGTAATCTGACAAAACTTGCCAATTGTTACCGATGTTTTCAAAAATAACATGCAGGGAATGAAGTGGAGAGAAGCGAGCGATGTAATAGGTTTACCCCAATGCAGGACCACCTCTTTACTGCACAGATGCTTCAGGCAGTATATCAACTTCTGTTAAATGTGTTGGACTTTATTTTCTTAAAAACTGGTGGCTTGTTGTACTGTTCTGTTAATGTGCTGCTTGCCTCAACAATAAAATATAAAATTAGTTTTCTGCTTTCAATTTACATCTTTGTAAGAAGTGTCTGAAAGGCTGAAATCCATTTAAGGTAAAAAATAAAAAAAAGATCAGCCTATTACTTAGTTATTGGAAATTTTCTTCCCGCTGGAGCTGGATGAGCTGAGCTGGATGAGCTGAGCTGGATGAGCTGAGCTGGATGAGCTGAGCTGAGCTGAGCTGAGCTGGATGAGCTGAGCTGAGCTGAGCTGAGCTGAGCTGAGCTGAGCTGGATGAGCTGAGCTGGATGAGCTGAGCTGAGCTGAGCTGAGCTGAGCTGAGCTGAGCTGAGCTGAGCTGAGCTGAGCTGAGCTGAGCTGAGCTGAGCTGGATGAGCTGAGCTGAGCTGAGCTGAGCTGAGCTGAGCTGAGCTGAGCTGAGCTGAGCTGAGCTGAGCTGAGCTGAGCTGGATAAGCTGAGCTGAGCTGAGCTGAGCTGAGCTGGATAAGCTGAGCTGAGCTGAGCTGAGCTGAGCTGAGCTGGATAAGCTGAGCTGAGCTGAGCTGAGCTGAGCTGGATGAGCTGAGCTGAGCTGAGCTGAGCTGAGCTGGATGAGCTGAGCTGAGCTGAGCTGAGCTGAGCTGAGCTGAGCTGAGCTGGATAAGCTGAGCTGGATGAGCTGAGCTGGATGAGCTGAGCTGGATGAGCTGAGCTGAGCTAGTTGTCTACACAAGCACAATGGAGCTGAACTGACCCTCAAACAAGAAGGTCTCATTCCAGTGCGGGTTGAGGTTCTTCCTCTTGACCTTGGTCTCCAGCTTGTGCTTCTTGTCAGGCAGCAGGTAGATCTTGACGAAGGGGTCTGAGGTTCCGGAGAAGTCTTTGGCCGGCAGCTCCTGCCCCCGCAGCACCTTGACAGTGAGCGTGGTGTTCTGGAAGCTGTAGCCAATGCTGAACTGGATACGTCCCAGCTTCTCACTCACTGGTCCCTCACCATCATCATCCTCGGAACCTGGAGAGAGCTGCAGGGCACAGACACTACGAGGCTTCAGACATAGGCAGCAGCAGCAGACAGCGGAGGTCAAACTGAGCAGAGGACTGAGCTTCACTCAGCTGGACATTAAGAACTCAGAGTTTTATTTCTAATGTCGTTAAGAAGCAGCAGATCAGAGATAGAGCAGCTGCAGACGCTGGCATTCCACCTTATCACAACCCAACACTAAAAGGCTGTATCTGATGGATGGGAGACACTGGAGGAGAGACAGAGGGAGACAGACAGACTGAGAGTGAGGGGTGGGGGGGCAGAAAGTGACATTCAGCTGCCTCTAGTTTCTCTCCAGCTTCTATCTCTAACAGCAGCTGAATGAGGAGCTCAAAGGAGAGGAGATGAAGAAGAGGAGATGAAATAGAGAGGAAGGAGAGCAGATGAAGAAGAGGAGATGAGGGAGAAGAAGGAGAGGAGCAAGAGTTTCAGGTTGAGCTGTAACCCCAGGTTGCTCCAGGACTCATTCATCAAACAGTGAGTTGCCTTCAATGGCTTGTCTCACTCGATCGCCACGGTGGGAAATGCCTGTGTGTGTGTGTGTGTGTGTGTCTCACCATAACCATGTCTCCTGTCAGCGAGTTTGCCAGGTCAGTGACGGAGGAGTGTCCGTCTGCGTCGGGTGGCTGACCCTTGGGGCTGTTGGCCGGTTTGTTGCCCCTGGAACGGAGAGCCAGTTTAAGCATGGGGACACGAGAGGATCTGCTGAGACAGTCTGAGTCCAACCTCCAACTGTGGCCGAGAACACGTGTGTGAACCAGCAACTGTGCAGGTCTGTTGGACTGAAGTCTCTTCAGAGTGATTTGTTTTGTGAAGCTAGCGAGAGCGGAGCCAGATCAACTGTGCCAGTCGCCTCAGACTAACGCTGACCTTTGATGTGGAGATGACTGGACGTATGTCCAGCGTGGCAAATGTCCACATTTCTGACAGGAAAGTTACGTGCAAGTGAACAAAGATATTTTCAGACAGGACACAGAACAGAACCTCTACAGTTAACTTGGGTGGAGCCAACCAATCATCTTAGATCCCACAGAGTTCATGACCTTCCCTCGCTCTGAACACGGACGAGACACACATGAACAACGACAGGAAAAGCAACAGGACGACAGCACGTTACCATCAGGCACATCAAGCAACATGAAACAGACAGACACAGGACAGACGTCAACAGTTGTGTTTGTGTATTTCAATCTCTCAGGAATTAGAATCTGCATTAACAACCCAGAAAACAGTGAAAAGAAGCAGGAGAGAGTGGAGTTTATAGACGTTAAGTTGCATTTCTGTCACACAAGGAGTGTTAAAACATAATGTTAAAGTGGGAGAAACATTCTAGGAAAAATCCTCTATGTTCATACGTCATGAAAACAAGAAGAATCACAAAATGTAAAGAAAAAGGACGAAATTAGACAATAGAAATTAAAGAGAATAAATATGAAACTGAAAGAAGAACAAGAAGAAAAGAGAACAAGGAGTAAAGGACACAGCACTCCATAGATGACTGGTCAAGGCACATGGAGCAGAACACAGAAACACTGTGAAGCAAGAAACAAACAGGAGGAAGAGGAAAACAGAGAAATGAAACAGAGATGAGCAGAGGCAGAGAAGATGCTGAGGTTACAGACATAAATACATACACCAGACACAAATCAAAAAGAGTGCAGATAAGATAGAAGGTTCAACAATGAACGTACGAGAGAAGAGCAAGCAGAAAATTATTGGTCTGTATCAGAGGAGATAGCAAGTATCAATAGCATGAACAGTGAAGTTACAGAAACCAAAACCAAACAGTGAGATTGTTACAAACAGCAGCACGTTAGAGAACAACAGCTGCAAGAAAAGATGAAGGGAGGAAGAAGGGACGGAGCAAAGGAAGGAAGGAAGGAAGGAAGGAAGGAAGGAAGGAAGGAAGGAAGGAAGGAAGGAAGGAAGGAAGGAAGGAAGGAAGGAAGGAAGAAAAGAAGGATAGAAAGACGGAGGGAAAGCCTGGAAACACAAGAGAGGCTTATTTTGGTCAGTCTGGTAAATATTAAAGAATAAGACAAAAAATAAAGAGGTACACAACAACACACGGTATCTTTAACAGGAGACAAAGGAGCAAACATGCTGAGGAAGAGCAAGAGCATAAAGAAGAAAAGAAAAAGACAATAAATGCAATTGATCACCAGAAAACAAAGCAGGAACCACTGTTCTTCATGTGAGAGCTTGACAGATGGGACGATGTGTGAAAAAAGACAGAAACGTACGACACAATTCAAATCATGAAAGAAACTAAAAGGACAAACAGTAAGAACATAGGAATTGCACATTTAGAGTGTTACAAAAGAGGGTGTTGTATTGTAGAGGAATCACTATAAATTATGCAGTTCTCTTTCAATCAGAGCTCATTTTACAACCATTAAGCAACACTCTAAAAGTGAGACTGGGACACAGGCCAAAGCACGGGCATTGGCTACATGAGCATATCCAGGATATGCAGTAGTCGCTCAGTCACTCCGAGAGTGAAGGCAATGCCTGGGACGCGCCCAAAACACCAGCCACACACAGTCTGTCTGTCTGGACAGCATTCTCCACCTGGGGGGGGGGCCTGGGTCGGGCTGTTTGGTGCCTGATGCTCAAACTGCAAATTAGCACAAGAATCAATGTTGAATATTGATGACGAGGACGGAGTCAGAGGAGGTACTGACACTGAGACAGACAGACAGCAAGCAGACCAGGCACAGCCTCCAGAACCAGCCCAGGATGTGGGGGGGGGGGCACCCGGACCAGCCAAGGACGTGGGGGGGGCACCAGGACCATTCCAGGATGTGGAAGGGGGGGGCCCTATGGCAGGGACCAGTGTAACTCACAAACTCTGATCAGCTGTTTGAATAAAATCTGGGTCAAACTAAAATCTGCAGCCACACTGGCCCTGTACTGTCTGTCCAGTCAGATCAGGGTCTAAACCAGAATCTAAACTAGATCTAAATTATCTGAACTAGGATCTATACTAGAACTAAACTAGGCTCTACACTAGGATATAAACCAGAATCTAAACTACAATCTACACTGGGATCTGAACCATGATCTAAACCAGGATCTAAACCAGGATCTAAACCAGGATCTAAATCAGGATCGAAACTAGGACGGGCCCACCATGAGGTCGGTGATGGACAATGGGAGGTGTCTAATTGCTGGGTACTGTGGGATAGTAAATCTACAGTAGCGGGGGGTGGGGGGGGGACTGCAGTTCTCTGTGGGCCCATGGGGGGGCACTGCCTTCACACCAGCGTCCACAGCCTGACAGCACAAATTGGGCTGTTGTCATGGCAACAGCTCTGGAAACAGCAACATGGGGGGGGGTCTGGGATGAGAGTGACAAGAGGCTGGGAGGGGCTGGGGGAACTCTGCTGGGGGGTGCTGGAGGGACTGTGCTGAGGGGCTGGGGAGGGCTGGGGGAACTGTGCTGGGAGGGCTAGGGGGGTTGGGGGGTGCAGCAAACAGGCAAACAGGGAGAAACAGAGGTGGAGGATAGATGACAGGGACGGGTGAGCGCCTCACACACACACACATTCACTAGAACACACACGTATGGAGGCAGGCGGGGCCACGGGGGGGTCACCGTCCTGTGATACTATCCTGTTGTTACCTGACCCAGGCCAGCTGCTCGACTGGGGGGGGCACACACTCCACTTCGCTGCTGCAGACAGACGCGAGAAAGAAAGCCCCTCCCACTTCCAACCACCCCCCCATCTCAACATCCCAACAGCCCTGCTTCCACCCTGCACCACACACACAAACATGCTCTCACACACACATAGTACAAACACACTAACATATACACTCTGTCTCTCTGTCTCTCACAGCAGCTCGTGATGAAACTACAGCTTCTCGTCGCCCACCAGCTCGATGGTCGAGCAGCTTCAGGATGGAACAGTCAGATCCACGCTTACATAACGCTCCTTCCACAGCACGACACACACACTCACACACACATGCATTAGAGTCAGTCCTGCTGCTCCCAACAAAGACCAACATGAAGCCTGCTCAGTTAACTAACGACTTCCTGCCCGTTGAGCTGCTAACGGCTCTGAGATAGCTCCATGTGCTGGAGGCTCATGGAGGGAGGGTCTGCCTCCTGATTCTCTGCTTCCTTCACTGCTCTCAAAATAAACCATCATCACCTGCCATATGCAGATCTTTACGCTGGCTTCACTCTATTCAAATATTAGACGAGAAGAGAATATTAGACTTTCTCTCACATCAGCAGATGAACAGTTTAGCTCCCCCCTCCTTTTATGGGCTCCCAATCCTCACTGCAATTTAGCATTCATGTCTCCGAGCTGAATTATAATAACCAATGTATTATTGCAGGGAATTCAGCAACACCAAATAATCAACACATTTTTCAAAGTCCATTAATACTCCAAACACAACTACACCAAATGCTTCAGTCCCATTACGGCCGGCGATTCCTCTGAGCTGTGCTGGTAGAGCAACTGTTCATAGGAGGCCAACGGGGGCCTCCACCTATGTAAGCAGTGTAGGAGGAGGTTGTGTGCAGGCATGCTACAGCTGGACCCTTCTCTCTGCTCTTGTAGGGGGAGGTCAGGGTCTCTACTGCCTGAATGATAGATAGATGGATGATGGATGGATAATTGATGGATGGATGGATGATGGATGACTGATCGATGGATGGCTGGATTGATGGATGGAGGGATGATGGATGGATGAAGGGATGATGGGTTGGTGCATGGATAGATCTGCTGGCCTCCTCCGCAATGGTCTGGGGGCCCTACAGATAGGGCAGATTATCTATCTATCTATCTATCTATCTATCTATCTATCTATCTATCTATCTATCTATCTATCTATCTATCTATCTATCTATCTATCTATCCACTATATATCTGATGCTTGATACAAACAAACCCCATACAAACTGTTTGAGAACTTACCAGCTTATGATAACTTTCATTGTGAAGGCACATCATTCACCCATAGATATAATGCGCTGTAGTAGCTTGTGGCCCTGTTCCAAGATGGCCGCCCTGTAGGGACACCGCTCCAGTGGGCGGCAGCACTCAATGCTGTGTCTACGTATATACCTATGGTTAATTACTTTTTCTCTCTGAACCAACTCCAATTCCCAGCAGCCACCACACTTAGGACATCATAGCTGCAATACACACATGCTTACACATACTAAAATTTCAGATTCACAGTACCTTTAGAAAGAGATAGTTGGCTAAGGCTTTTACAGCCTCTGATTCCTGAACCCGACCCTTAAATGTTTTTTTTTTTATATCTGCTCAATACTTTGAGGCCAAATTTGACCATGTTCATCAGGAGGTCAAGCGCATTCAGCATGCCAAGTTTCAGTCTCCTACCGCCTCTGGAAGTGTTTGAGGTGGCCCCTCTAGGAATGATGGGACCATGAAGGGCTTTTGTCTGGAATAACTCCTAGTCACTTTGAGCTATGAGGATTACATTTTAGAATTTTGTCCGTAATAGGTGACACGGGCGAGCCCATAGCGCAGCCATGTTTTTGTCTATAGAAATCACAGTTGTATTTGAAATAGGTGGTGGTGAGGCAAAGTTCCAGGAGTGTGCAGATCTGGTCCACTGTGAGGTTGGTTCTGGTGTCCAGTTGGTTCTGGACACCAGCTCGCCTGTGTCACCTATTGTGGCCAACCTCTACATGGAGGAGGTAGAAAACCAAGCGTTGATTTCTTTCAAAGGAACCACACCCAGCCACTGGTTTAGATATGTGGACGACACATGGTGCAAAATTAGAAGTCAAGAAGTGGAGGCTTTTACCAAACACATCAACTCAGTCAACAACTACATCAAGTTCACCAGGGAGGACACGGCCGATGGAAAACTATCTTTCCTGGACTGCAAAGTTATCGCAGAGGAGGAGGGGAATCTAGTCACTGAGGTCCACAGAAAACCTACACACACGGACCAATATCTCGTCTTTGACTCCCATCACCCCCGGAACACACACTCAGCGTCATCAGCGTCATCTTGGACAAGGAGGATAGGTGGTTTGAGAGAGGAGTAAAGGAGGCCACCTACACTCATTTGGAAAGACCTACTCTAAACAGAGGAGGAGGACTTGTCATCGTTTGTCTGCCACATACCACTCTGCCTTGAGATCCCACCCCAGGAAGTTCAACTGCTCATCAACATCACAGCAGTTAACACCCTCTGGACACTGTGATCATGAGGACCCATTCAACCCCAGTCTTTCACACACTGACATTAGTTGATAAGTGGAGGAGCCAACTATCAACACATTAACATGTTAATGGCCCCATCTTGTCACATGATAAGGGGGTGTGGCTCCTTCACTGCCACAGGTGTTAATGGCCCACTCGTGACCATTCACTGCCACAGGTATTAATGTGTTAATGGAGCACGTGCCCTATTGTCACATAACGAGGGGAATGGTCCACATCCACAGTCCCACCCACATCCGGAGAGTTTAAATCCTGGTTTCCCCCAACCAACCAGAACTGAAGAAGCCCTTCGGATGAAGGACGAAACGTCTTCAAACCCCAGAAGAAGTCCAATTGACTAACTGATCATCGGCTTCTCATAAGAGCTCAAAACTTCTGATCTTTCCAATGTCGCTAGGGTGGTTGCTGTGAATGCTCTAGATGGATTAAAGTCTAGATGGATTAAACTAAATGCATGTGCTCTGTCTCGGATCAGTCTCCAATGAACATTAATCTCCATTATCTTATTTATCATTATCTTATTTCAATGAGTGCCTATCATCTCTAGATCGTCATGGTTGTTGTTTTCCTGGCTGTTTTCCTGTTTTTAACGACTATACAAATAAGGTTGTGCTATTGACAAACCTTGACAAACTTCCATACTTCCTCTTTCTCAAAACAGAAACGCTGGTATCGCCACTAAACTAGCACTAAAAACTGTAAGATAAAAACTGTGAAAACAGGTAGGTAATATTTGGATGGTCTCTACTTACCAGCATTTAGCACACCGGTCGTGTGACCATGGCTCTATTATATAAAATTTAGAAGGAAAAACTACAAAATAAGGTGCACAAGTTTTTGTATTTTTTGGTATGAAAGCTGAGTGAGGACAGGTTGAAATGCATCTATGTCCATGTCTATAAATACATCTACATCCATGTCTATGAATACATCTACGTCCACATCTCCAGCTATCGACACTGCAGCATCTCTTGAAGCAGAAGGAACTCTGCTGGCTCACACAATGATGTAACAGGCATGGATGAATAATTGAAGCACCGCAGGCGAGTGAAGTGAATGTTAATGTGGCACAAGCACAAGTCCCGCCTCCTTTCCTAATCCTGCTCCCTCATTGGTTGGCGAATGCTCAGAGACAGATCTAGATTTAAAGCTCTAGGGAACATGTGGCTTCTCTTTATAAAAGCACAGGAGGAGAAGCTCCAGCAGCTTCACTGAGCTAAACAGAGGAAGCTTTAATGAGCCTCCAACATCCTGATGGAGCTTTCCAAGATCCACCATCTGCAAAGACCACACACACACACACGGCCAAACTGCTTCTAAAACAACAACATGAGCAGCCCGGGTCTAAGGGTGTATGGGTCTGAGGGTCTTGGGTCCTGAGGGTCTGAAGGTCTGGAGGTCTAGAGGTTTTAGTTCTATTTGTGGAGCATCTGAACAAGTGGAAAGTGGAAAATGTTGCAGTCCATCCAAAGATGAGATGTTGTGTTGTCTACCTCAGAAGTGTGTTGTCTTTGTTGAATTATATTTTGATGTATTTATATATTGAATCATTATTATTTATTTCCTCTTCTTACAATTGTACTCTCTATACTTCTTTGCATGTTCTGAGTTTTGTTCATGTGTCATTGTAAAATCTGAAACTAATGTTGATTCTGATTTAGTTAGTTAACATCCAGGACAGAGCTTCTGGAGATAAAAGCCTCCCGCTTCTACTTCTACCTCTACTTCTAGTTCTAGCTCTAGTTCTACGTAGTTGTAGTTTTAGTTGTAGTTCTAGTTCTAGACTGAAGCCTGTGGAGCAGCACAGAGCAGCAGCTCTCAGCCTGTCAGAGGATTTCTTGGTTCCAGGTGAACAGCAAAGCTGAAAATCCAGATGTAATGAGCCCAGAGAACAACAGCGGAGCCTGTTGTCCTCGGTGCTGCTGCCAGGGTGGCCTAGTCCTGCAGCTGCTTCTGAACCTGTCACCAGCTGGAGGCAAGTCAGCGCGCTGTATGCTTACGATACTGTAAATCGAACGGTAAATCACATGTTGGTCCTGCTGAGGAACCTGCAGAGGGTGATAATATTATACAGTTTGTATTTTCGTTTGATAGAAAAGTACTGCGGTCTGTATGATCGAATGTGAACTCACAGTAGTGAACACACAGTTAGCAACAATGTGCTCCATATCATTTATCCTCATGGTCTTAAGCATTTGTTTTCCACTGTCTGTAATAATCATCAATATACAGACAGACTGACCAGGATCCAGGCAGCTGTTCTCTGCTCTGTGAGAACCTCCCTCCCAGCTCTGGAACATCCTGCATGTTCAGAGGTGAGGCAGAGGATGATGGGGGTGCAGGGATCATGAGAGAACAGATCTTCAAAAGACCTTTGAAGATCAGTGGAAGATAATATTTCTCTATCAGAATCTAAACAGGGTTTAGAGCACACATCTTTCTGCTGAAACACTGGTGAATGAGGAGAAATGCAATCAGTGTGTTCCTCCTCCTCATGGTTTAGGGAGGTGCCTCAGATTGTCTCTGACCCGTCAAAGACTCAAAGGGTCACACAGCAGGTCTTAATGCTCAGTTCAAATTTTTTGCACAGATTTGATTGTTTTGTTTGACTGTCCACATCACTCTAAGGGTGACTCCTGCAGTTCAGGAGTCAGAATGTCATTACCACAGGCCCAGCCCAGCCTGCCTATCTATCTATCTATCTATCTATCTATCTATCTATCTATCTATCTATCTATCTATCTATCTATCTATCTATCTATCTATCTATCTATCTATCTATCTATCTATATATCTATCTATCTATATATATATCTATCTATCTATCTATCTATCTATCTATCTATCTATCTATCTATCTATCTATCTATCTATCTATCTATCTATCTATCTATCTATCTATCTATGTATCTATGTATCTATCTATCTATGTATCTATGTATCTATCTATCTATCTATCTATCTATCTATCTATCTATCTATCTATCTATCTATCTATCTATCTATCCATCCATCCATCCATCCATCCATCCATCCATCCATCCCGTTCTCTAGTCTCCTCCCAGACCACACATTAACATGAGTTTGTCTGTGGGTATGAAGCAGTGAGATGATGGATGGAGATCAAGGGAGGGGTGGATCCTCGAGACCAGACACACACTCTCCAACAACGGGGAATCAAGGAGAACTGGCCTGATTCCTGATCAGAGCACAGCTAATTATTCTGGGAGCTGAGAGTGGAAATATTCTGGCTGGTGGTGTGAAGGTGGCTGCCGAGGAAAAGGTTTATTTTTAGCAGCCTGTTTATGTAAGTGACTTCCATGTTGTGGAATAATGAGGAGGCTCTGAGCCTCGGCGGAGGTGCAGAGCAGCAGAGGGCGATTGAAGGAAGCTAATGAGCAGGAGGAGAAAGGAATGCAGGGATGGAAACGCCAATAAGAGCATAAAATACAAGAGAAGTACAGCAGCCAGTGCTTGCACGGTGGGAACCATTATTATCATAGTCCGGAGCAAAACCGGACTTTTAATTAGCTTCCTCCTCAAAACCAATCACTCCAACCATTCCAGGCCTTTTCCCTGCACCCAGGCTGCCAGTGCGGAGCTGCTTCAGTCTCTGAGTTGGTTCTCAAACTGATTCTGATCCTGCAGCGTTCACATCCTTTCCCATACAGCCCATTCTCTCTCTCTCTCTCTCTGTCTCTCTCTCTCTCTCTCTCTCTCTCTCTCTCTCTCTCTCTCTCTCTCTCTCTCTCTCTCTCTCTCTCTCTCTCTCTCTCTCTCTCTCTCTCTCTCTCTCTCTCTCTCTCTCACTCTCTCACTCGCTCTCGGCTCCGGTACCTCTTCTCAGGGGACGGCTCCTGATTGGCTGCTGGAGCTGCTTCCTGCAGGTCAGGGATGTTGGCAAAGTCGTCTTGCTCTGCAACACCGATGGCCAAAGCCAGGACCACCATCTTCCCCTCCCTGGCTCCAGAACAAAGACACGTCAGAGTGGGAGACCAGAGGAGGAGCACAGAAGAGGAGGACCAGAGAGGAAGAGTAGAGAGGAAGAGTAGAGACAAGGAGGAGCACAGAGGAGGCTCCGGCCTCAAGACCAGAACAAACAATGACACAGAAAACACCCGAACATGACATGGCAACCCACGGGCCGTCCAGGGAAGGATATTAGTCAGGGACTCGTTAGAGACTTGTTGAAAACACATTAGAAAACTCATTACAGACATGTTAGTGGGAGAGACCCGATGTTTGAAAGAAGCTGCAGAAGAAGAATCATCACACACACACATACACACATAGAGCAGTAACAGCAAAGCTGATGGATAGAATCTGTGTGTGTGTGTGTGTGTGTGTGTGTGTGTGTGTCTGCTCCTCCACTCTCACCTTTCCCCCAACACGCCTGCGTCCTTCTCCAGAGTTAACATTGAATTAAGCCTCATTAAGGAGATCTGGACTAATTGTTTCTATTTGAGTGACAGGGCGTCTGAGGTGTTCACTGTGGCTCTGTTTTCTGGGTCGCTGCTCTCTCACTCTCTCTGTTGCTCTTCTCTCCTTTCATCTTTTCCTTCCTGCTGCTCTTACGCTCCAAATCCCAGTCCTCTTCATCCCTCTGCTCTTAAGCCCCCCCCCCCCCCCCAACACACAGCTTATACCTCTGACTACTAAACCCACCAAACTCTTACACACACACACACACACCTTCTAAAGCGTCCATAGTTTCCCTGTTTCCACAGCTTTCAGTACGACCCTGACGTCCTCATCACTTCCGTAGATTCTAGATTTTATAGCTCATGCCTGAGTGTACGAAACACTGGCAGTGAAACAAAAAAGGAGATAAAATACAAATATAAACATTTGCACAAATATTTGATACAAGATGAGCTATCGTCAGTATTATTGATTATTATCAATACACATTATCAACTCAAGTATTAAATCATCAAGTCCATCCATGTGTTTTCAGGTCTCTGTCTCTGGCAGTTGGACCTGGTGATTCCACTGTCCATCATTATATACCAACATAGCATCACATCATACTGTCTGACCAGTCTGTCCAGTCTGACCAGTCTGTTTGTTTGCCAAAGCTCAAGATACTTTAGAGCAGATTCTTTATTCTTTTTATTTCTTACAGATTTTCCTTCCGTTGAAGTTCCTTGTGTCTCGACCTCCTGCTGTGGGATGAAGGAGTATTCTAACATGTCTTATCTTAACTTATCTACACATATCTTATTTTATCTTATCATACTTTATCTTAGCTAATCTCATCTCAGCTCAGTTCTGCCGCAGTGTTTGTGTGAGACAGACCTCCAGATCCTTCGTGTTCCTTAAGCTTCAGAGCGAGAATATGAACTGTCAAGATTATTGGAGAAACATTTCGATCAATGAGTAGAGAAAGCAATTAGAGGAGCAAGAGCGGATGTTAACCCTGAGGTTGAGTGGTAGAGGAGTGGTGGAGGAGTGATGGAGTGATGTAGTAGTGGAGGAGTGATGGAGGAGTGATAGAGTGATGTAGTGGTGGAGAAGTGATGGAGGAGTGGTGGAGGAGTGATGGAGTGATGTAGTGGTGGAGGAGTGATGGAGGAGTGATGGAGTGATGGAGTGGTGGAGGAGTGATGGAGGAGTGATGGAGTGGTGGAGGAGTGATGGAGTGGTGGAGGAGTGATGGAGTGGTGGAGGAGTGATGGAGTGATGGAGTGGTGGAGTGGTGGAGTGGTGGAGGCTTGATGGAGTGATGGAGTGGTGGAAGAGTGATGGAGTGGTGGAGTGGTGAAGGAGTGATGGAGCTATGGAGTGGTGGAGGAGTGATGGAGGACTGATGGAGTGATGGAGTGGTGGATGAGTGATGGAGGACTGATGGAGTGGTGGAGTGGTGAAGGAGTGATGGAGTGATGGAGTGGTGGAGGAGTGATGGAGGACTGATGGACTGATGGAGTGGTGGAGGAGGGATGGAGAACTGATGGAGGACTGATGGAGTAATGGAGTGGTGGATGAGTGATGGAGGACTGATGGAGTGGTGGAGTGGTGAAGGAGTGATGGAGCTACGGAGTGGTGGAGGAGTGATGGAGGACTGATGGAGTGATGGAGTGGTGGATGAGTGATGGAGGACTGATGGAGTGGTGAAGGAGTGATGGAGTGATGGAGTGGTGGAGGAGTGATGGAGGACTGATGGAGTGATGGAGTGGTGGAGGAGTGATGGAGGACTGATGGAGTGGTGGAGGAGGGATGTTGTTTTGCCGGAGGCTAGGATGAATGTTGCCTCTTCCTGACCACCCCTCCACATACACACACACCTCCTGCTGGAGCAGCTGGAGGAGCGTCCCTCCTGTTCTCCTGTTCACATAGAAGCTATGAGCTGTGGTTCCATCAGTCTCATCAGGCGTGTTTCCACTATGCTGGTTCTGGTTCTTTTTGGGCGAGGTACTTCTTGACTGGGCCATGACTTGGCCTGGTCCTCTCAGGCCTTGTGTCTCCATTACACTTACGGCCCTGTAAGAACCCTGTGATGATGTCATCAAAGCGCGTCTGAAAGCGCCAAAACAAAGCAGCAGCAGAGGAGGAAATCACAACCAGTCTCGACATGGACACGGACCAAGTTGGACTGTTTGTTGGGTTTGTGCTGTTGCTTTACACAGTGATGGTATCAGAGGTAGAGGAGCGAGAACACAACTTAGACTGAGACGAAGGTGAGCTGACTGTCATGAAGCGTCATTACACTCTGTCCTTAATGCTGATGTGGCAACCACACGCAGGCCTGAGCAGTGTAGCTCCTCAGCTTGTATGGGCTCAGAGTCTATATCACATAACTTCTCTGCTCAGATTCACACACTTGTGACTGGTTTTAAAACCTGAAGTGTGCAGAGCTGCTGAAAATGTCTGGAGGAAATAGATTGACGGTGTTCAAAAAAGACAAGGTTGGAGTTGCTTTTCTTCTGTTTCCTTTAACGTCCCCTGAGCAGGAAGTTTATCATGTCACTGAGACCATGTGAACACTAAGTATCCTGTGGAACTTTCTGCCATGGACCTGAGAAAATGAAGAACCAGCAGCTCTGACTGGTCCTGGAAGGACAGCAGCAGCCATGATGCTAACCGTCAGCAGACAGATGTTCCTGCTCAGCAGAGCAGAACGAGTGAACAGTCCACAGCTCATCCAGGGAAAGGCCACGAGACGCTGCCTCCAGTCCCCTCCACGTGCAGTCAGTGGAACATTAGCAGGGTGAGAGGATGAGCTCAAAACGTTACACTGCTAAAAATAACTCATCATTCACTCATTCATTAGCAGGAGGTCAGGTTTGACACAACAAGCCATAGGTTCTGCGTCTGGAGATAAAATCACATGAAATAATCTGTTTCTGCTCAGATTAGACAATGGCTCGTCTACTACACAGACTCTAGCTGATGCTGAAACATCTTCAGCCTTATTAATGTTTTTTTTAATCACACTCATAGGCACAGATGGGCAGGTGGGTCAGGTGGGATTCGACCCACCCAGATTCAAATGCACTTCGATCCGTCCGCCTCAGTTTAGGAAAAAAAACCTCTTTGGTGACAGCATGGCCCCACCAAGTTCAAAAAACCTATCTGGGACCCTGATCACACTTCAACGCCTTCAATCATCTTCTCTTGAAGTGACAATGATTTGCTAATACAGAACTCATTTCTCCTGCCATAGTGAAAATTAAATGTGCAAAAAACGTTTAAATGCTTTCACATACAAACTAGGAGATATCTGATGGGCAGAAGTAACAGCAGTAATATCCTTCCCTGGAATCAGACACAAAACCCAAACAAAAGATCACAACAGAAAGTGCACAGAATAATAGGTGACAAAAATCTGAAATCAGAAAAACACTAAAGTATGAACTAAAACTTATAACATAAACTTAACAATTTAACAACTGCTTCATCTCAGACATTTAAACATTAAATCGGGAAAAAGCCTTAAACATAAGCACAGGGTAACATGTTAGCTTATCTTAGCTTAGTTTAGTTTCGCTTAGACTAGCCACAGAAAAACACTACAACACAGACAAACACTAACTTTGCCTTTTCTGACCTATCCTATGTACACCATGGGTTGACCTAGCCTAGTCACAGATAAACACGAAACAGGCATTTCCTATCCTATGATAGCCTATCACATGCTATTACAAGCCTAGACGAGTCAAAGACAAATATTAAACTAGCATATCCTAGCCGATCCTAGCCAATCCTACGATAGCCGAGCCTAGTCAAAGACAAATACCAGCATATTCTAACCTAGTCTAGTTTATCCTATCCTATTCTATCCTATCCTGATTTGGCCTATCCTAGCCAAGCCTACCTAGTAGGTTAGCATTTAGACTCACAGGAAGCTCTTGACGTCGAGGCCTCTGTTGCGGATCTGCTCCATCATGTATTCCCAGCTACCTGGGGAGGCTCTGGAGCGCCCCCCCCCTGCTGCCAGCGCCCTGTAGCGAGCTCCGCCTCTTGCTGCCGGGCTGCCCCGCCTCCCCTGGGCTCCGCTTCGTGTCCCTGTGCCCCCTCCCTCACCTCCCCCGCCTCCTCCAGGCGGCCCCCCTGGGGCAGGGTGCAGCTGACCCAGGCTCTGGGAGGTGGTGGGGAGGTGGCCCAGGCCTGGGCCCCCCGGGTGGACCAGGGGCTGCTGGAGGCTCTGCTGCCGTAGCAGTGTACGAGGGCGCACTGTGCCCAGGGGGGGGCGCTCCAGGGGTAGAGATGCATCCACAAAGCTGGAGGGGCACAGGAGCAGGGAGGGTAGGGAGCGGGAGGAGGGCCATGGCCGGCACAGGACGGGAGGGGGAGGAGGGAGGTCAGGGGGGGACACAAACAAGATGGCGGGGGAGAGATGGGATGGCGCAGCAGCAGACGTCAAGGTGGTGTCGGGACAGAAACAAGACAGGCCACCGGGACAGGGCATGGGAGGCGGCACAGTGGTGTTTGAGAAGGAGGAGGAGGAGGGGGAGGAAGGAGTGGAGGTGGAGGAGGAGGGCGGAGCGTAGGGAGGAGGGGGAAGGAGGAGGAAGAGAGAGAGAGAAAGGAGTGTGAGGCAGCAGCAGTAGCAGCAGTAGCAGCAGTAACAGAAAGCAGAGCAGCATGTATGAGTCCCGCCCACCGAGGCCCCGCCCACCAGGGGCCCACCCTCTGGATGCAGCTGCGGCATGTGTGTGTGTTTGGCAGCTGTGGGCTGTTTGCTGTGTGTGTGTGTGTGCAGCGGCTGCAGGTGCTGGGAGCGCGTCTGTGGCAGCGTGTGGGCGGGGCGTCGGCGGGCGGTGCCTCGGTGGGCAGAGCCTCGATGGGCGGGGCCTCTCGCCCCCTGGGGCCGCCGCCCCAGAGCGTTCCTGCTCAGCTGAGAGACCATGGCTGCTGCTCCGCTCTGCTGTCCCGGCTCAGACACTCGCTCTCTTCCTGCTTTGCGTCCTTTAAATCTGAGCGCTGCCTCTGGAGACGTCCCAGCAGCCAACCACGTCCCTCACCCTCCCTCCCCCTCCCTGTTCTCATTGGCTCATCGCCCCCCTCAGAATGGTGCAGGTGTGGGACATGTTGGTGTGCAAATGTCATCACTTCCTGCAGATTCCTGCTTCATTTCCCCAAGAACTAAAAATAGTGAATGAAGCAGAAACAGAAACAGAAACAGGTCAGAGCTGCTTCTGCTTCTGAAGCTACTTCTCAAGCTCACGTCGTCACCTGGCGCTCTCTAGGTGTGAACCACCATGTTCAGCCGTCACAAGTAACAGGGTGAAAGGTGAAGAGAAGAAGAAGTGAGAGAAAGTGACAGACAGATAGAGGAGGATGGAGAGAGATGGAGGAGAGTGAAATTGGATGGAGAGAAGGAGAGAGTGATGGAGGAAGAGCAGAGGGCGACAATAGAGGAGACAGAAAATGGGGTGTGAGACACAGAGACAGAAACGCTTGTAGCAGCCTGAAAATAGAATCCAATTATAGACGAGGGGCAAAAAGGAGGAGGAGGAGGAGAAGCAAGGGAGGGAGGCAGGAGTGAAGGTGTGGAGGAAGAATCACGAGGTGACAAAGGAAAGAAGGTGCAAAAATACCATGAGGAGTGAAAATGAAGTGGGTCCAGGCTCAGGCTGCAACACACTACATGCCTCAGAGCTGCAGCAGAACTCGCTCTGGGAACTCGCCCCTGCAGACACGGCAGGAATTCATGTTCTCACACGTATGACGAGCACGCGCTGGCCACTGCTGGCCTCCACAGACAACACGTCACGTGAGAACACGCAGTTACAACGCATCCGAAAATGAAGAATACTATGGCAGGGGCTGAATCAACCTGTGTGTGTGTGTGTGTGTGTGTGTGTGTGTGTGTGTGTGTGAGAGAGAGAGACACTCACTTGCTGCTCCTCAGTTCCTGCGTTGCAGCCGTCACACCCTCCGTCAACATGCTCTTCACGCTGTCACTGCGGTAGGGAGCCGCCCTGGCCCCCCCCGGCCCAGAGGCTGACCTCTGACCCCCCGACACCGCCCCACTAGGGGTGGGGCGGGGGGGCACGGCAGAGGAGAGAGAGACCACAGAGTCAGACACACACACACACACACACACACACACACACAGGCAGAGACAGGTCAGCAGAGTTGGGGGGGGGGGGCAGGTAGGTGTCCAGGCTGGACGAGGAGGGGGTGCAAAGGGAGCAAGAGGAGAAGAATTTACAGCCTGTGGAGGGAGAACCAGCGAGGAGCAGCTCCTCTGGGCCTGAGGAGCAACAGGAGCAGTGAGAAGCGGTGAGGAGCAGCAGGAGTGACCCCTCTCTACAGAGCCTTTAAACTACGCTCTCAGAGCATCTGGGAAACCAAACCCTAACCAACCTGTCTGGTCTTCTTAACCCTAGCCCTATTGCCAGTGTTTCAGTTTAAGCTCCTGGAGTCACATGAGCAGGATGAACAGGAGGAGCAGGGAACAGGAGTGTGGGCATGGCTTGGACGGTCCGCTCCAGCCTCTCAGGAGGAGGCAAGGAACAGCCAAGATCTGGACCAGATCTGTGCCAGAGCTGGACAGAAGCTGCAGCCTATGTGTGCACCACCTAACAGTGGGCCCAGCAGCACCTTCAGCTAAGCCTTCAGGCTAAGGTTAGGGTTGGATTCTCTGTGATCCTCTCTGTGATCCTCTGTGATCGGCTGCCTCCCCTCCACCTGGCCTGGCTGTGTCAGGCTGGCATCCAGTCCAACATTTTGCTGGTGGCTGGTGGGTGGCTCAGGAGTGCAGGCGGCCGGTGAGAGGATTTGGAGGGTTTGGGTTGGGTTAGGATTAAGGAACAGGAGGAAGAGGAGGAACTGCATATGAGGAGCTCCTGGACAGCTGACTGATTACTCAGCTCTCACTCCAGAGCAGTGGTCTGCTCAGATCCCATTCAGACGTTTTTTATGATGAAATGTCTCTGATCAAAGGTAGAGTGGAGCCTCTGGTGACATGACATGCCATGAATATGCATCGAGCTGCTGCTGCTCCACGATGGGGTGGGGGGTTTGAAGGTCACCTCTCACATTTAATTCTGACCAATTGACCTGACAGAGCCTGTGGATAAGTCATCAATCACAGCAGCAGCAGAGCTGAGGTGAACGCCTCTGCTCTTTATTACACGCAGGACGACGAGCGGCAGCAGGGCATGAATCACACACATGTTTACAGGAACACGGCTCCACTTCCTGTTTGTGACTGAGCCGCAGTGACAGGACGAGGAGTTACAGCCCCACGACCTTGGGCGGTTCATCACTCCAGATCAGATTAATATAAAACAGAATATAGCGAATTTGATGAATCCAAGCAGCAGCTGGTGTAAGTCTGCGAGCTGAACCTGTGTCTGCTGCTTGATGCTTGAAATATGGAGAAGGTCGATGCTGAGAAAGTATGGTATTGATCCTAACTCCAATATATCCTGATAGTGACACATGAGGCTGTGGGTCTGTGACCTGTGAGACTGAGGCATCCACAGAGACCGATGCTGCTGATCTCAGCTCAGCCGGGAGGGAGGAACATCACATAACACTGGAGCTCAGCGATCTTCTCGCTCCTTATTTCAGGTCCTTAAAATGCAGCCACACTGAAGATGTTTGGTTTACCGCTGTCAGGGTTAGGGTTAGGGTTAACCCTAACCCGAACTGCTGCTACTTCCTGTCTAACAGTCACCACAGCTGCTCCACCACCAGACCGTTCATCTCTGCCTCAGAGACACCAGGGAGACTGGACCAAGCACTGAGACCTGCTCTCCCCAGACTCCGACTCACACAGAGCAGAGCTGTAGTGTCAGTGGGGACATGTCAGTGATGAAGCCACACACGCATGTATACTACACTCATTAGCATGTACACTCATTAGCATGGACGCTCGTTGACGTGTACGGTCAACCCTCCACAAAGAGCAGCTTTCACGTCACAGCAGCAGAGACACAGCAGGATCACAGTGCGAGGGTTGTCCGTCTCCATGGTTGCAGCCCATGGGAGAGAGGTCAGAGGTCAGAGGTCAGACGTTAGTGGAGGACAGGGCTGTGGGGAGTGGGGGGGCACACGGTCACTGCAAAGCCGCAGGATGAGAAGGTGGTTAGAGTAGATTCTGAGGAGCCATCAGTTACGTCTCTGTAGCACCAGGACTCGGAGCGTAATGCTGCGGGAGATCATCTCATCAGTGAGATGAGATGATAACATGATAACAAGAGATGAGATGATATGGGGGGGCAAGCCCCTGCCTCATCACAGCCCTGCCCAGGGGAGTCTCTTACCGGCCGTGGACCAGGACTCACTTGAGCGTGAGGCGGGGGTCTCCGTAGGGGGCATAAGGAGAAATGTTTAGGAGGAACTCCTTTGGTGGATACGAGCTCCAGCGCTGCTGCACTGAGCTGCTGTCATTGTTATTCCAAAAGTCTCTGTCCAAGTCACTGAGAGAGAGACACAGGTCAGAGCAAACAACCAGCCACACACACAGCCCAGGTGGGGCTCAGGAGGGGCCGGGGGGGGGGGGTGGGGGGGGGGGGGGGGGTGGAGGGGGCAGATCCAGGAGCAGAACCGGTTCTCACAGTAGAACCAAACTAACAGACCTGGGTCAGACCTGCAGCAGCAGACAGAGCTGCAAAGCATAACTGCAAAATAGAAGGGGGCGGGGGCTGCAGCAAAGACAGAGTCACAACCACACTCATAGAGGAGAAAGCACACATCAGAGATCACACACGCACACACACACACATACACATGCACACACACGAGCACACACACACACACAGACACGCACACACACAGGCTGCTGCTGAAGCTGCAGCTTGTTGCTGCTGCTCCTCGGAACTACAGGCTGGGCTGAGAGGAGCAGCTGCAGGAGAGAAGGAGCCAGGAGGTTAATGGAGGTATTTGGTGAATCCAGAGTTGAGCTTCTCGTTACACAGTTGACATTTGCAGGCTCTGGCCTGTTGCCTTGCTTCATCGATGACAGAAGATACCTTCATGTGAGGTTGAGCCCTGCAGAATGAAATGTTAGATAGAAAATGCTCCCCACAACTCAGCCCAGGACTTCCCAGAGTGTCTGAGCGCCACATGCTTCCTGCTGCAGCATGTTGAGCGGCTCCTCCGGTCGCTGCAGATCTAATCTGTGCTGATTAAACACGAGCCGTCATCTCCTGTCACCTTACAAAGACTCTTCAAGATGACACAACAGGTCCGGAGTCTGCCTCGTCTGTGTACAGCAGATTACTCCTCCCATCATGTTTCAGACACTTACTTGATGGCTTTCTTCTCCCCTCGTCCACGTGCAGAGTCTGGAGTGTCGGCCGCTTCCACTCCCGGTTTATTCCTCTTCCCCTGGAGCCGAGTGCAGGAAACAAAAGGTTAGAGCTGAGCTGTCCTCTGAAGCGGTGTTTTCCTACGCCAATTTGAAGAATAAACGCCTCTCGTCATTATCTGGGAAATACTGTGCCATCAGTCCTTCACCTGATGCTCTCCTGATTACACTCATCAAAGTCAAATCAGATCTGCAGTCAAGAGCCCTTCCTCAGTGATTCACTCGCTCCACCCGCATATTTACATTCTTATTGCCTCCTTAGGCCGAATCCTGTGGATGCCGGAGACAAGCCTCCAGAAGGTCCTGAGCAGACCTGCTGTAACCATGGAGACAATATCACATTACAGCCAGGACAGAAGCTCGTCAGCTCAAACTACTTCAAACATGACTCAGAGCAGTGATGAACCAGGATCCTGGAGGAACTAGACACAGGAAGTCCCCCCGTCACTTCCTGTAGCTCACTGGGCTGAGACACTGGACTCAATTATACTTACACAATATACAATATCATTAGACATTACACATTATACATTATCACTTACACAATATCACATCATATTGTATCTTATTGTTTCATATAGTACCATACTGTAATGTATCATATAGAGACCGAAAAAGAATGAATTTATGGACACACACACACACACAGACTGAGGTGGGATCAACAGGAGTGTGACGTATTTCCGTCTCTAAGAGCCACAGAGGCAGAGAGCACGAGGACAGCAGCAGGAGGACTGGACAGTCCACGAGTGCGTTCATCACAGATGAGCACACGATGCTAATTGGAAACAAGCAAAATGCAAACATGCTGCTGGACATGGAGTCCAGCGGGACCATAGAACACACGTCATCTCAGGTGCTGTTGTGACAACGACAAAGCTGAGCAAAACCAATAAAAGTTGCACTGGCAAAAGCCCAGACCCAGAGCTCAGGACACAGAGCTGCTTGTGCTGTGTAATCAGCACTAAACTGAAGCGGAAAGGTCAACAGATGAATAAACAGCTCTGAGTTCCAGTCAAACACTGATCGTCTGACAGTCTCTTTATCAGCGTTCATAGACACAGACGTGTGTCCCGCTCAGAACACACTCAGAGCCTCCACGAGGAGCACAGAGTACCCCACGTCATGTCTTCTGCAAGGTACCAGTACACTGCCATGATTGTTCTGTGCCACCGAGGAGAGACCCTGGTACCTGGTACCACTGGGACCAGTGGTTCTGGTTTGGTCCCAGTTCCAAGTGAGCCACACCGATACTAAGATGTGTCAGCAGGTTCCAGGCCACTGATTGTTCAGTGTGGTCACTACAGCCTGGTCCGGCTGCTTGTCCTCCACGTGGTCCCAGGCTGTGGAGCTGAAGCTGCAGCTGCTGTGCAGTCACAGCTGGGATAGGCTAGGCTGGTGTCAATGGGCTAGGCTGGGATCAGTGGACTATTATGTTGAGGATGAGGAGTAGAGACAGGACAAGAGCCCAGACCCAAGGTCATTCCATGGCATGACCTTGGGTCTGGGGGGGGGGGGGGGGGGGGGGGGGGGGGGGGGGGGGCCAAGAGAGGAGGTGGCCAAGAGAGGAGAGAGAGGAGCAAAGGACAGGTGTGAAGAGCTGCGAGGACGAGTGATGCCAGCTTCCCCAAGGATCTCCCAACACACACACATACAGACAAACACACAGTGCTTCCAAGGTCTCCTGCACACATCCCTGCATCTCATCCATGGTGACTCTGTCTCCATCTTGCAGCAGCTGAAGAACATCCAGTGATTGTTCCTGGTCCTGAACTCAAACAGCCTCTCGTAAGAACACGGCTCCTGTCACACAACTCAGACTTTCACACCAGGACTGTATTTGACGCCTGGCGCACTGCCAGAGCTGGAAATAGTTCCAGCTGATATGATGATGAACCAATTACTGTAGGAGACACACAAACACGCCTCAACCTGCAGACACGCACCCACCAGCAGCTTCTGACATCAGACCCAGCAGAGTAAATACCAGTCCATCTGTCATGATTACAGCAGGAGGCGGAGCGGGGTGGTCAGGAGCAAGGAGGAGGAGGAGCAGGGGGATCAGGAGCAGGGAGGAGGAGAAAGAGGACCAGAGGAAGCAGGAGGAGGAGAACTAAGGGTCCAGGTTAGGGGTTCAGTAATAACTCAAAAACATCTTCACGTAAAGATCTGCATCATTGTATTGTGTGTGTGTGTGTGTGTGTATGTGTGTGTGTGTAGCTGTAACTGACAGCCTTTTCTACCATGTTCACAGTAACTATGAACAGAGAGGCGCCAAGTAAACAGTAAATAAAAGCATAAAAGCAACTGTTTTTTCAGATAAAATATTTTCTCCGTTTGAAATAAAATTCAAGTGAAACCGCGTTTCAGCAGTGTGCTGCAAGCTCATCCACCCATCGTTCACACTGGCAGGGGGAGGGTCGCTGCCTCTAGGTGGCGCTCTCAGACGAAAGCAGACATAGCCTGCAGTCTCTCTCTCTCTCTCTCTCTCTCTCTCTTTCTCCCTCTCTCTCAGACTCCCAGCTGTGTTTGTTTGCTGTGAATTAGCAGCAGCCTCAGTCTGCAGCCTCGCTGCGTTAGCCTCATCACAGCCTAATTACAGATGAGCGCGCTATTAAAACGCTCGTCCGCCACTAAATCATCAGGTGATAATTTGTTCGTCTGTCAAAACAATTTCTCTTAATACCTGTAGTGGAGAGTTGTGTGATCAGACAGAACAAAGAGAACAAGTGTAACAGAGAGAACAGTGTGAACATCTAGAACAGAGTAAACAGTGTGAACAGAGAGAACGGTTTGAACAGTGTGACCAGAGACAACAGAGGATACAGTGTGAACATAGAGAACAGAGAGAGCAATGTGAACAGTGGGAACATAGAGAACAGTGTGAACAGTGTGAACATCTAGAACAGAGAGAACAGTGTGAACAGAGAATACAGTGTAAACATGGAGAACAGAGAGAACAGAGTGAACAGAGAGAACAGTGTGAAGAGAGTGAACAGAGAGAAGAGAGAGAACAACAAACACAGAGAACAGAGTGAACAGTGTAAGCAGTGTAAGCAGAGAGAGAACAGTGAACAGTGTGAACAGACAAGTGTGAACAGAGAGAACAGTGTGAACACGTCTGCTGCTTCCACCATTCACAGCTTCAGTCCATCTGCTGTTATTTTCAGACAGGACTCAGCCACACACTCTCAGGTTTGACAGGTTCTCTCAGGTGCTTCTCTTCATTGATCTGGTTCCAGTTGAGCTCATGATAGGCTCGTGGTGCTCATCACCAGTACCCAGAGCAGCATCAACATCTTCAACATCTTCACCATCTTCAACATCTTCACCATCTTCACCATCTTCAACATCTTCAGCATCTTCAACATCTTCAACATCTTCAGCATCTTCAGCATCTTCAGCATCTTCAACATCTTCAGCATCTTCAACAGCTTCACCTCTGACAACATCTCTGCTCACACGTCTACGATCTAGGAACAGTATGCAGCTATAAAAAGACTGGATGCAAATGACTTCATGTAGAGAACGCTCTAATCAGGCACTAGGGGAATACAGAGAGAGAGATGAAGAGGAGAAGGGGAGGAGCAAGAGGAAAGAGAGGAATGAGAGGGAGAGAGGGAGGGAGAGAGGGGTAGAGAAGAATGAGAGGAACAAAAGCGTGAGAGGGAGAGAAGAGCAAGAGCATGAGAGGGACAGAGAGGGAGAAGGGAACGAGAGGGTGAGAGAGAGAGGGAGAGAGGGAGAGAGGGAGAGAGGAAGAGAAGAACAAGAGGAACGAGAGGGTGAGAGGGAGAGAGAGAGGTAGAAAGGAAGCAAGAGAGAAGGAGGAGGAAGAGGGAGAGAGGGACAGAGGGAAAGAGAAGGAGAGGAAGGAAAGGAACAAGAGGAATGAGAGGTACAGAGGGAGGGAGGAGCAGGGAGAGAGATGAAGAGGAGAAGGAGAGGAGCAAGAGGAAAGAGAGGAATGAGAGGGAGAGAGGGAGGGAGAGAGGGGTAGAGAAGAATGAGAGGAACAAAAGGGTGAGAGGCAGAGAAGAGCAAGAGGATGAGAGGGAGAGAGAGGGAGAAGGGAACGAGAGGGTGAGAGGGAGAGGGGGAAAGGGAGAGGGAGGGAGAGATAGTGAGAGCGAGAGGTAGAGAGGAAAAAGCTCAACTAGGGGAGGAACAGATGGAGGCACCACTCCCTCCTGCCTCTTACTCACACACACACACACACACACACACACACACACACACACACAAACACACACACACACACACACTTATAGGAAAGGACAAATCATTGAGACACACTCTGCGCTTGGGGGTCCAACTCAGTCCGGTCCAGCTTGGCCAGGTCCACTCGGCCTGGTCTAGCTCAGTGTCTGGACCTGAGTTCCCAGCATGCATGGCGGGAACCTCCCACTGCTCCATCTGCTCTAAAGAGGAGCGAACATCCCAGAGTGTCTTCCTGGCTCACACAATCAGGCTGATCCAGGACCAGTCACAGGACATGGAGCCGAGCCTCAGGCTGATCCAGGACCAGTCACATACTCCAGTCCTCTGGTCCTCTGCCTGCAGCTGCTCCAAAGCAGGCAGGACCAGCTGGGCTGGCTCTCGTCCAGGCACCAGTTTCTGTGGATGGTTCAGTCCTCAGAGAGCAGCTTCTCATCACTCACTCTCCAACCTGAATCCAGCCTCACACATGCTGCCAGCAGCACCATCAAGCCGTCTGTACGTAACCTAACCTGACGTCTGCTCTGTCCACTCTGTGTGTGTGCGTGTGTGTGTGCGTGTGTGTGTGTGTGTGTGTGTGTGTTTGAGTCTGAGCCCACAGACCTCTGACAGATTCTGAGTCAGTGACTGGATCCACTTCACATCCTCGTTAGTATCTGTCTCTATTAGAGCATCCAGCTCAACAAGCTTGTGCATAATATTTGCACAGATTTTCATAATATTTGCTCACACACACTTTGTCCTCTCCCCAGTCACTGACACACTGTCCTCCAGTGGCTCGACACACACACACACACGTGCACACACACACACACAGTGTCTCCTCACATTATTAAAGCATGTTCACATGACAACAAATCTAACTGCAAGCTACAATACATCAGCCAGAGACTTTGTTTGCTCTGCCTGAATGTGTGAGTGTGTGCGTGTGAGTGTGCGTGTGTGTGAGAACTCACCAGCTTGCGTTGACACCAACCACAGACGCCACAGAGAGCGACCAGCCAAACAGCACACACTGTGACTGCGAGGGAGACCAGGAACACACTGAGGGACACTGAGCCTGCGGGCACACACACAAACACACACAGAAAGAATGAAGTGAGTGACATTCTTTGTGTAAATGCAGTCATTTCTTTCTGCTTTGACTTGAGGATGAGAGCAATGTGGCTGCAGCTGTAGCTGCTGCTGATTGTTGGTGCATGTTGCTGCCTCCTGTCTCCAGGACCCAGGAGACGTCTCATCCTGCTAATGCAGCGTCTCAGAGCTGTCACACACATCACTGTCAGCGAGTCACAGCTGCTTAACTGACAGCCACAGAGAAAGAGGGTGTGTGTGTGTGTGTGTGTGTGTGTGTGTGTGTGTGTGTGTGTGTGTGTGTTGGGGGGGGGGGTTCAGGGGGCTGACAGGACAGGACAGCTGATGATTAATAGGTATCAGCAGAAGCCTGGAGAGACGGCGACACAGGGTGAGAGCCATAAAAAAAACATCATCCATCCTTCTCCTGAGTTTGTGTGTGTGTGTGTGTGTGTGTGTGTGTGTGTGTGTGTGTGTGTGTGTGTGTGTGTGCGCTGGAGGCGCCATCACTGCTGCATTCAGAGTTCACGACTGCTCGACTTCTCCAGCCGGCTCACAGTAACCATGGCAACCGCTTCAAGCTGACAAGGGGACTGTGGAGGAGCTGGATTCGCCGAAGTCCCTGAACGCCTCGCAGCAGCAGCTCCACAGCTTCTGCTCGTCTAGTCTACGCCTGCTGGCTGCTCACAGGCTCTCACTGGATTCAGCAGCTGCTCCAGTCACTGCCCAACCCAAAGCAAACAGTTTGGCTTTTTACACATTGCATTGAGTGTTTTCATCTGGCTGCTGGCGTCAGGGCTCATTACTGATCCCACATCAGTGGAATCATCTGAAATGATCCTTCAGTCTGATTTCAGAGCTTCGGGACTTTTGGGACTCCTCCCTCAGCTACTCCTCCTACTCCTGCTCTCAGTGAAGTGCTCTTTGTGGTTTTCCTACTCTAACCATTACGATTCCAGAGGAAGAGGAGTGACATTCATCTGGAGGAACATGCAAGTGTGTGTGTTGGAGATGTGGCTGGAAGCACTGGAGAAGACATCCTTGAGGAACCAGAGTCTGGACAAGGCCTCAGATCAGATAATAATCAATAATAGTCAATCACTGTAATAACAGTATCTCCTCCATTCACTGGTTCCAGCCTGAGGGACGTGGTTCAGCTGCTGAGGTCCCCTGAGTGGTGAATATCTCCATCCATGGATCTTCTGAAATAGAGAGGGACTTCAGTCCTCAAGATGTCAGACAAACCAGGAGCTCAGCTCTGATCATGCTCTGCTGCGTCCTGCTCTTTGGAGCATCTGTTAGAGCAGAGCTTCTTAGGCTGAGACCCTGATGTTAGAGGAGCCACCTCCACCACATCATCCAGGAAGTTCAGTCCCACAAAACAATCTTCAAATGCTGCTTGACAGAGCTGAGAAGTGCAGCTGTTACAGCTGTTCCTTCTGTCCCAGCTGTTCCAACGTGTGGCTGGAACGCTCCCACAGCTACAGCTGAGCAGGGATGCTCAGCATGGAGCAGGAGGAGCTGAGGAGGGAGCCGAGGAGCTGCTCAACCCTCAGATCAGAGGCCGTGACACGCTCCTCAACTTCAAAATCTCTCGTTTGCTTTGGACTTCAGCACCTCCTTCCTTATGCACATAAAAGAGAGAACAAACACTTCAGTGCGATGAAGTGAGGAGGGCGTGGAGGATGAGGAGCTGTCAGGAGGTTCAGAAGGAGGAGAAGCTCTGCTAGGGAGCCACAAACATCATCGGAGCCACAGTCTATTCAAAATCCTGTTTGTAGCTGTGGGAATATTACACTCTGTCCCTGTTCAGATCTGGCTCCTTTCATGCTGATCTGGCAACCACACGCAGCTACATACAGCAACAGACAGCAACACAGCTACACACAGCAACACACAGCTACACAACAACACAACACAGCAACACAACACAGCAACACAACAACACAACACAGCAACACAGCAACACAGCAACACAGCAACACAACACAGCAACACAACACAGCAACACAGCAACATAGCAACACAACACAGCTACGCAACACAGCAACACAGCAACATAGCAACACAACACAGCTACGCAACACAGCAACACAGCTACACAACACAGCAACACAGCTACACAGCAACACAGCTACACAACAACACAACACAGCAACACAGCAACACAACACAACAAAACAACCCAGCAACACAGCTACACAGCAACACAACACAGTAACACAACACAGCAACACAACACAACACAGCAACACAACACAGCTACACAACACAGCAACAAAGCAACATAGCAACACAACACAGCTACACAGCAACACAGCAACATAACACAACAACACAACAACACAACACAGCAACACAACACAGCAACACAACAACACAACACAGCAACACAGCAACACAACACAGCAACACAACACAGCAACACAGCAACATAGCAACACAACACAGCTACGCAACACAGCAACACAGCAACACAGCAACATAGCAACACAACACAGCTACGCAACACAGCAACACAGCAACACAACACAGCAACCCAACACAGCAACACAGCTACACAGCAACACAGCTACACAACAACACAACACAGCAACACAGCCACACAACACAACAAAACAACCCAGCAACACAGCTACACAGCAACACAACACAGTAACACAACACAGCAACACAACAACACAACACAGCAACACAACACAGCAACACAACACAGCAACACAGCAACATAGCAACACAACACAGCTACACAGCAACACAGCTACACAACAACACAACATAGCAACACAACACAGCTACGCAACACAGCAACACAGCAACAAAGCAACACAACACAGCTACGCAACACAGCAACACAGCTACACAACACAGCAACACAGCAACACAACACAGCAACCCAACACAGCAACACAGCTACACAGCAACACAGCTACACAACAACACAACACAGCAACACAGCCACACAACACAACAAAACAACCCAGCAACACAGCTACACAGCAACACAACACAGTAACACAACACAGCAACACAACAACACAACACAGCAACACAACACAGCAACACAACACAGCAACACAGCTACACAGCAACACAACACAGCAACACAGCAACACAACAACACAACACAGCAATACAACAACACAGCAACACAACACAGCAACACAGCTACACAACACAGCTACACAACACAGCAACACAACACAGCAACACAGCAACACAACAACACAGAAACACAACACAGCAACACAACACAGCTACACAGCAACACACAGCTACACACAGTAACACAGCAACACAACACAGCAACAAAGCAACACAGCTACACAGCAACAAAGCAACACACAGCAACACAGCTACATAGCAACACAGAGCTACACAGCTACACACAACAACACGACACAGCTACACAGCAACAAACAGCTACACACAGTAACACAGAAAAACAACACTGCATCACAACTATATATAGCAACACAGCAACACAGTAACACAAAGCTACACAAAGCAACACACAGCTACATAGCTACATAGACACAAGGAGAAACAAGCGGAACTACAGAGAAACCAACTGGAGCAGAGCAGCAGCAGACTGAGCTCTATCTCCTCAGGATCCAGGACAGAGGTGCAGGGTGTGTGTGTGTGTCTGTGTGTGTGTGTGTGTGTGTGTGTGTGTGTGTGTGTGTGTGTGTGTGTGTGTGTGTGTGTCTGTCTCCAGTTTCCTTCATATTAAAATCTCAGCCTGAATCTTCCTGAAAACAATTATTGTGACAGTAATTAAAGTATTGGCAGGACAAGTGCAACTGTAACTGTATGACAGCGACATTGGCTCGTCTCACACAAACACACACACACACACACACACACACACAAACACAGTCACACACACACACAAATCTGTCCAGTACAAGTCACGTGAGAGAATTCATTTCAATTCAGGGCAATGCAGAGGAACTAGAGGAGGAAATACAGGACACTGGAGGCTCACGAGTCTTGACATAAGCACAAATATACAATTTAAAATGTACGCCAAGATTTGTTTTGATTTTGAGATTTTGTTTTGTTTCTTCATTGCAGATTAAAACCACTGACGGAGCAGCTGCTGGTTTCCTCCTCCAGCTGCTGGTTTCCTCCTACAGTTGGTTTCCTCCAGCTGCTGGTTTCCTTGTCCAGCAGCTGGTTTCCTCCTTCAGCAGCTGGTTTCCTCCTCCAGCTGGTTTCCTCCTTCAGCAGCTGATTTCCTCGTCCAGCAGCTGGTTTCCTCTTCCAGCAGCTGGTTTCCTCCTCCAGTTGGTTTCCTCCTCCAGTTGGTTTCCTCCAGCTGCTGGTTTCCTCCTCCAGCTGCTGGTTTCCTCCTCCAGCTGCTGGTTTCCTCCTCCAGCAGCTGGTTTCCTCCTCCAGCAGCTGGTTTCCTCCTCCAGTTGGTTTCCTGCAGGCAGCAGCTGGTTTCCTCCCCCAGTTGGTTTCCTCCAGCAGCTGGTTTCCTCCTTCAGCAGCTGGTTTCCTGCAGGCAGCAGCAAAGGCTCATGGGAAATAGAGACCTGCACCAACCACCAGTGACCAGCTGGAGCAGATTCTACCGAACACCAGCTCTACCACACACACATACTGACATACACTGACCTACTGAGACAAGAGCTCAGCTGGAGAGTTGGGGTTCAGACGAGGAGCCATGGTCCAGCTCAGTGGGTGGAGCAGCGCCCCCTCCCAGTTTGAACCACGCTGGTGGCCCGATGCTGCATGTCATCCCATTATTTTCATTTGCTGTCTCTCTCCTGGGCAGCTGACCTTGTTCCTCGGGTGTTTCCTGCACTAACTGGAGGCTGCGACGCTGCAACTGTTATCTGAATGATC
>CM055196.1:26345520-26360520 GCA_029224185.1 Karalla daura | reverse complement strand
TCCGCACTAGTTCTAATAAATGTAAATTGAAAAAAAATGTAAATGTTTATGATTCATAATGTACCGTGTCACATTAAGCAAACATATATGTCATGGTTATACATATTTCTTTGAATATTTACTGGAAAGAGGTTTTCTGAACCCTGATGAAAAGCCTTACCCAAAAATGAACTATTGCAATTGCAATTGCAATACACGCTCATGTGTGCCGCCATTTTGTTTGTAGTCCTAATGTGCCTAAATCAGAAGGAGGAGGGAAGAGAAAATTACCTTCCTCTTGAAATTTCCTCCTAGTTTTTGACTATGTTGCTGGTCAGAAGGTCTTGTATTAGGATCTGCTGCCTCCATGTTAATAGCACCTTCCTCGAGCAACTTTGCTACCCCAAGGGCCCTGAAAGGTCTACGGAGGCGGGGTTGGGAGGGTCTGTTCCAGGTCCGCTATGGGGTCTGCAGACCGAGTTTCAGGCGATTTGGTCTATTTTTGTGACCGTGGCAAGCCCTCAAAGGTGGGAAATGGCCAACGTTCAGCCCCGCCCTTTGTAGAGTATGGCTCCAATCAGGACCAAACCAACACACATCATCTTGTCCAGGGCCCCCCTACCACATACTGAAATGTCAGATTCACAGCACCTTTAGAAAGAGAGTTCTTCCAGATTGGCCTCTAGAATCTGATGGTTTTACCTTTATACCAACTATACTAGTTGGTTATACCTTTGACACCACCTCATTTCTAAATCAGGCCCTCCTCCTCAAAACTTTGAGCTAAATGGCTGAAATTTGATGTTCAATAGTAGGTCAAGAGCATCCATCATGCTGAGTTTCAGGCTCCTACTACCTTAGAAAGTGTCTGAGATGGCCACACACAATTGAATGACAGGCCAAGGGTACCATGACGACACTCCTCCAGCAGATGGCGCCCCACATGACCGCCTACATCTCCTATGCCAAGAACCAGCCCTGCATAGATTTTTTCAGCAATGACATTTTAGAATGTTTACAGGGCGGTCAGAAGCAACACTGGTCAAGCAGGCCCCAAAATCTATGATAAGCTTCCAAAGTTCCTGATCACAATTGTTTCTTCTCATCAATCTTTCAATCTACTCAGAGATTCTCATCTACCAAGTCAAAATTCAAAGAAATATGTATAACCATGACATATTTATGTCATGGTGCTTCATGGGTGCTTCCACACTTGGATACTGTCTCTCTGACTCTCCGAAGCCTCTCTCTCTCTGTCTGTCTCTCTCTCTGTCAGACGGAAAAAACAACCAAATAATAATTATTACATTTATAATAATCAATCATTTAATTTAACTAAAGGTTCTATTATTTATTCACATACATCGTCACTTTAATCCATCTATTCTGCACATTTAGCCAAGAGTTGACTGTTTTTTTGTGAGGGTAAATCTCCTGTTTTGTGAGCATGAATCTGATCTGGTCTGTTAGTCCAATGACCTGTTACAGTCAAACCCCTTCTAGCCATATTCAGCACTTTAGGACCTGAGGGAAGTAATGCAGCTGTCAGTCAGTCAGGATTCTGATTGCCTGAGAGTTGCCTCAATAATGTTTTTGCGAGTCTAACCTCATTCAGTTGACATCAATGGCACCATCTGAGGAGAGAAGGTCTGTGACCGAGTCATAATTCCTCGTAAAACAAGAGGGAGCAGTGCCAAAAGGTTCTGCTAGAACGCTGCTTTAGTTTTGAACATTTTCCAGTTTGTCCAGAGTAGCAGGGAGGGTTATGAGATGCAAATCTGATGAGTGAAACATTTAATATGAACAGGCTGTTGCACGAGATGAATATTGAACATTTGAATATTGAATATTTGAATATTGATGAATATGAGGCAGAGAGGTGAGCACGGCTCGTGCTTCAGAGTGAAAGCATCACAGAACGATTCCGTTGGATCATGTCCATAGTCAGAGCAGCTGCAGTACGTAGCTCTACGTGTGGATCCAGCCTCTATATGGACCTGAGGAGGAGGAGCAGGAGCAGGAGGAGGAGGAGCAGGAGGAGCAGGAGGAGGAGGCGGGAGCACAGCTGTCACACAGTCACACACACACAGTCACACACACACACGCAGTCACACACAGTCACACACAGACACACACACACACACACACACACACACACACAGTCAGTCAAACACACACACAGACACACAGACACAGACCCTCTCCTCTGTGTGACCTTGACTGAACACCACTCCAGGGCTTTCCCTCTCTCTATTTCTTTCTCTGTCTCTCTCTGTCTCTCTCTCTTTCTATTTCTTTTCTTGCTCCAATCACGGCTTGGTTGATGTTAACCAGCATTGTCCTTTTCCTCCACCGAGCAGTGAGGAGGGAAGATGGAGAGAGAGGGAGGGAGAGAGAGAGAGAGAATGAGAGGGAGAGAGAGAATGAGAAATAGAGACAGAGAGAGAGAGGGAGGAAGAGAGAGAGAGGGAGAGAGAGAGAGAGAGGGAGGGAGAGAGACAGTGAGAGAGAATGAGAGGGAGAGAGAGGGGGAGAGGGAGGGAGAGAGAGAATGAGAAATAGAGAGAGAGAGAGAGAGAGAGAGGGAGGAAGAGAAAGAGAGGGAGGGAGGGAGATAGAGAGAGAAAGAGAAAGAGAGGTGGGGGGGACTTCCCTCCTCAGTCAGCAGGGAGCGGCTGAGCACAGAGGAAACACATCAACAAGTCTGACTCATGGATCCTTCTTGTTCTTCATTCTGTGATATTAAAACACTCCCATCATTCATTAACACGAGGTCAGAAACGTGGAATGAAATCAGGAAAATAATAATGTTAACTCTGTCCAGACCCAACGTTACCTCACATTATGTAACTTTCGCTCTCAGCTGCAGGTTCATCACTTACATGTGGGTTTCTATTCCTGACCAACAGGGTTTATATTCTGTGCTGTGCTCAGGACCAGCTGGAGACTAGCTGGAGAACAGCTGGAGACCAGCAACAGACCAGCTGGAGACCAGCTACAGACCAGCTCAGACCGGCTGGAGACCAGCTGGAGACCAGCTACAGACCAGCTACAGACCAGCTGGAAACCAGCTGGAGACCAGCTGGAGACCAGCTACAGACCAGCTACAGACCAGCTGGAGACCGGCTGGAGACTAGCTGGAGACTCAAAAGATGGAGGAGGAGGTGCTGGGGCAGCGTCCTGATCTCCCCCTTTTCATGTCCCATCACCAGGACCTGGCCTCTCTGAGCCAAGCTGCATCCTTCTCCTCCTCCTCCTCCTCCTCCTCCTCCTCCTGTTCTCAGAGCTGCAGCGTTCCAGCTCCACAGAAATCCCCTCAAATAATTTCCTCCTGCACATTAGTCAAACAGCCATGAAGCAGAAGGACATCTTCAATTTCTACAGGGCAACAATAACAAAGAGGCGGAGGCTCCGTCTCCTGTGACACTCGCTCTGCAGCCTGTTAACGACGCCACACACATTTACTCACTTTTCCATTTTATTTCCTTAGTGGTTAACTTCCTTTGATGCAGCAGAGAGCTGTGGAGAAGTGTCACAACCTGGGGAGTAATGGAGGCGTTCTCTTCAGAGATATGAGACCACAGTAAATCAGAGCTGCACAGTCTCTAATTACAACTTACCCTGGATCGACAGCTAGCAAGTGCAGAACTGAGCTGAGCAGAGGCAACAAAACCTGAGAGGACTTTGGATTAAGGCTCCAGTGAGGATGAAACAGCTATTTTGAAGAATTCTGATGAAGCTCTGCTTCATGTCTGACCTCTGAGCCCAGGAACCTTCTCAGGTGGTTCCAAGTCAGTCACACAGCAATGGTAAACTAAAAACTCTAGAACTAACTAGAACAATGTGGACTTGCCACTGTGGTCAGCAGCTGTTTGGATTGAGATTCCTGGTCCATGTTCCACCTCAGAGAAACCCAGAGCAGGACTCTGAGGTGGCTCCACGATCTGACCTCCAGACCAGCAGCAGACACTCATTATCTCCAGGAGTCGTCCACCCTGTAGCTGAGGACCAGCACCATGTCAGCTGCAGTGGCTGTGTGTGTGTGTGTGTGTGTGTGTGTGTGTGTGTGTGTGTGTGTGTGTGTGTGTGTGTGTGTGTGTGTGTGTGTGTGTATGTGTGTTGGGGATTGGGTTGTGGTGCTCTCCTGGTCTGTCACTGAACTTGAGGAACACTCATGCATGGATCAGCATCACAAACACTGTTCCGGCTGTAGGGTGAAGGTTAGATGTTGCTTAAGACTTGCAGCGACTAATGAACTGAGAGCAGAATAAAAATGCCCACTTAGCATAATGAGTGTTAATTAGCACACAGTGGTGCAGGAAAACCCTTCAGTGAGTGATCTGAGAGTGATCTCGACACAAATGAGATGAGCTGAAACAGTTGGGGCCGTGCTTCTGCCTCCTTTCTCTCTCAGAACGAGGAGATCTGGGAGTTTGATCAGTGACGACAGGAGACATTTGAAGGTTTCATCTACACTGACTCTGGAGACAAGATGCTTTCTAATGTTTGCTGTTTCCACCAGTCAAGAGAATAACATACAGTGAACAGCAGGGATCGGTTCTGTTCACACAGACCTGGGACCAGAGCCTCCTCCAGAGCCTCCTCCAGAGCCGCCTCCAGAGCCTCCTCCAGAGCCTCCTCCAGAGCCGCCTCCAGAGGCTCCTCCAGAGCCTCCTCCAGAGCCTCCTCCAGAGCCTCCTCCAGAGATTCCTCTCAGCATTGTGTTGCCTTGGCAACCGTACATCGATAAAAAGGTTGTTTTGTAATAATAACAATGTCATTCTTATTATATAATTATGACAGCATACCACTTAACATAATATAACACAATGTTATGTTCTTAATATCAATATATTGTCAGCCCCTAATGTCACATTTCACTGAACTAGTCAGGTTTTTCAGGTCCCTTGAAGTTAAACATATGTGGTGTTTGATCTCCAAAATCTCCTGCACTCTCTCCTGCAGTTGCCATGTTGAAAATATTTTTAGCTTGAAAAATATTGCAAAGCAACCTGGGATACAGGAGGTGGTGCCTCCTCCTAAAACCTGTAGATGAAGGAGGCGTCTGCAGGCTGTGTCTGGAGGAGCCATCAGGCTGGGATAAGGCTCAGCCACGGACTGACTCCTGTTCTGAGAGGAGCAGGATGAGCAGGAGGCCCTACTCCCAGACTCAGCTCCTGGAGGCTCAGTGGAGGTTGGAGGAGAAGCTGCAGCAGTTTCATCTTCAACATCACTCGTGTCATGGCTGCTGGATACTGAGCTGCTCTGCTCTCAGCCCCATCACAGCTGCTCTGACAGCGTGAGACTGTCAGGCTCACATATGATCAACCTGTTTGTCCTCAGTCTGTCTAATCCTCTGAGGTCGATACAGCCCGGCTCCCTCTGCTGCTGCTCCACCCCGCGTCTCTGTCACGTTTCCATCAACCTTATGAAGGAGCAGAGCAACACTCTGATCTCTAACATAGAAGCTATGACCTCGGGTTCCACCAGAGCCCATTCTATCCTACATTCCTGTTTGTAGCCATGGGAATTTTACTCTCTGGTCCTGCTCAGATCTGGCTCCTTTCATGCTGATCTGGCAACCACACATAAGATGAGCTCTGATTGGCTGTTTCTCCACCCTGGCCTGTGCCCATTTTTATTCACAGCAACAGCACAGACTGCTCTTCACACATGAGTGAGGATGTGATGTATTTTTATAGACTGTTGATTGTCTAAAGGAAGCACACAGATCAGCCCGAGGCCTCCAGCAGCTCGACCTTCACCACACTCTGCTTCAGCCTGTGTGACCGCAGCAGCTGCTGCATCCTGAGCTGCGTGGACACAGCTCCTCAGCATCCTCAGCTTCCTCAGCATCCCAGTCTTCTGGCCTGCTCAGGAGCAGACGGCTGTGCACGTCCTCCCTCTGTGTGCTGTGGATCTACAGCCGCTCTGAGAGCTGCGGTCTGTCCTGGAGACTTCACAGAGTCACCTTCATCCTCCTCACACAGCAGACACTCAGAAACTGGAGCAGTGATACCATGCCTCAGCAAAACTAACCAGGGGGAGCAGGGGGAGCAGTGAGGAGCAGGGGGAGCAGGGGGAGCAGTGAGGAGCAGGGGGAGCAGGGGGAGCAGTGAGGAGCAGGGGGAGGAGCATTTCCCTGGCTCCATTTTCCAGGCGGCTGCAGCAGAGCAGAGCAGCGATCACACACACACACACACACACACACACCAACTCACACCCCGTACAGTAGCCTGTTATTGAGCTGAGATCGGAGGCCCCGCCCCCTCCCACTAGCAGCAGGTGTGACTGGTGTAACCTGCAGTTTAATGGAGTAATTAGCCCTGCCTCACTCCGGGTAGGGGGAGAGACACGTCACGCCTCAAAAACACGTGGAGGAAAGGATCCCCCCCCCCACACACACACACTCACCCTCACTCGTCCCCTTGCCTGCAGCCTGGGGGGGGCAGCCTCCAGCTTTGACCTTGTCTGTTGTTGCTCTGAAGGAGGAACAACCAGCAACGCACACAAGGTCCAACAGGTCCAACAGGTCCAACAGGTCCAGCAGGTCCGACCGGTCCAGCAGCTCCGGACCGACCGAACAGGCCTGATGCTGCAGCACCCCCGGGGGGGCAGGCCCCGCCCTCACGGGAGGACCAGGGTCACGGACCCAGCAGCAGCTGCAGCAGGTTCTGGTGTTCTGCTGGTTCTGCTGGTTCTGGTGGTGTCCTTACCTTTGCTGTTGTCCGCCTCCCTGTTCAGATACATGGCTGAGGATGCGCGGCGGGGGGGAGGGGGGGGGCTCGGTGTCCGGGGTCCAGGGGGGTCTGTATCCTCCAGTCAGCGACGTGCAGCTGCGGCTGTAGCTGTGCAGCTGTGCAGCTCTGTGTCTGTAGCTCTGTGTCTGTAGCTCTGTCTGTCTGTAGCTCTGTCTCTGTAGCTCTGTGTCTCTGTAGCTCTGTGTCTGTGTCCGCGCTGCTTGTTGTTGTCGCTCCTCAGCAGATTCTCTCTGCTCATCAGCCTGAGACTCCCTCACTACCTCCCTCCTCCTCTCTCTCCCGCTCTCTCCCTCTCTCTCGCTCACACTCTCTCTCTCACTCTCACTCACACACACATACACACACACACACACACACACAATAATGGCTGAGGCTCAGAGGACAGACTGAGAAGCAGCGACTTCTCTCTGGTTGCGCTCTTCTTGTGTATTAATGTGTAATGTGTATAATTAACATGTTCATACAGTATGTTCTCAGGTATTCACCTGTTCATTTTCTCCACCGATTAATTCGTTCATTTGTTTGTTCACATGTGGTTGGTGTATTCGTGTTATTTGCTTGTCTAAAGAGTCTTAAGAGAAAACAATTTGAACCGGCCCTTTAAATAAAGCTGAATTGACCTGACATTGTTCAGCTGTCCTCCGTTCACCTGTTCATGTGTTCATGGATGATGGATGAATTACCAATGCTTGATCTCGGATGGATGGTGATGATGATGTTGGATAACTATGAATGATGATGATGGATGTAATGTAAATTAAATGTAGTTATGTAACATGATCTAATGTATTGTAATCTGATGTGATTAATCTACTTATCTGTTCAATTCTTCACCTGCTCACCTGCCCACCTGTTCATCAGTTTACCTGTTTGTCTGTTCATCTGTTCATCAATTCACCTTTTCATCTGTTCACCTGTTCATCAGTTCATTTGTTCACCTGTTCATCAGTTCACCTGTTCGTCTGTTCATCTGTTCATCAGTTCACCTGTTCATCTGTTCACCTGTTCATCAATTCACCTGTTCATCAGTTCACCTGTTCACCTGTACACTTGCTCACATGTTCATTTGTTCATCAGTTCACAGTTTATCTGGTCTGAGGCCACTTCCTTATTAAAGAGCAGAATGTGAAGAACCATTCAACCATCCATAATCATCCATCCATCATCCATCATCATCATCATCCATCATCAATCCATCATCATCATCCATCCATCCTCATCCAACCATCATAATCCATCATCATCATCATCATCCATCCATCTTCATCCATCATCCATCATCCATCATCCATCGTCGTCATCCATCCATCCATCTTAATCCATCAACCATCATTATCATCTTCAATCCATCATCATCCATCCATCTTCATCCAACCATCATAATCCATCATCATTATCATCCATCATCCATCCATCATCATCCATCCATCATCCATTCATCATCATCCATTATCAATCCATCATCCATCCACCAATCATCATTGATCATCCATCTTCATCCATCATCCATTAATCCATCCATCATCATCATCATCCATCCATCATCATCCATCTTCATCCATCATCATCCATCATTCATCATCCATCATCCATCATCCTTCATCATCATCCATCATCCATCCATCATCATCCATCTTCATCCATCCATCTTCCATCATCATCATCCATCTTCATCCATCATCATCCATCTTCATCCATCATCATCCATCATCCATCCATCATCATCATCCATCCATCCATCCATCCGTCCATCATCCATCATCAATCCATCATCCATCCATCTTCATCCATCATCATCCATCATCCATCCATCATCATCATCCATCCATCCATCCATCCGTCCATCATCCATCATCAATCCATCATCCATCCATCTTCATCCATCATCCATCCATCATCATCCAACATCCATTATCAAGCCATCATCTATTCACCAATCATCATTCATCATTGATCGTCCATTATCATCATCATCCATCCATCTTCATCCATCATCCATCCATCATCATCCATTATCCATCCATCGGCATCCATCATCCATCCATCATTCACCAATCGGCATTCATCATCCATCATCATCATCCATCCATCATCATCCATCATCAATTCATCCATCATCCATCCAACATCATCCATCAATCATCATCCATCATCATCATCCATCATCAATTCATCCATCATCCATCCAACATCATCCATCAATCATCATCCATTCATCATCATTCATCATCCATCCTTCATCACCATCATCCATCCATCATCCATCCATTATCATTATCTACCAATCGTCATTCATCATCCATCATCATCATCGTCATCATCCATCCATCCATCCTCATCCATCATCATCCATCATCCATCCATCAGCATCCATTATCCATCCACCAGGCACCATCCATCATCCATCCGTCATCCATCATCATCATCATCATCATCATCCATCCATCATCATCCATCATCCATCCATCGACATCCATCATCCATCCACCAGGCAAAATCCATCATCCATCCGTCATCCATCATCATCATCATCATCATCCATCCATCATCATCCATCATCCATCCATCCTCATCCATCCTCATCCATCATCCATCTATAGGCATCCATCATTCATCCACCAGGCACCATCCATCAGTCATCCATCATCCATCCATCGATCATCCATCATCATCCAGCATCCATCCATCATCATCGTCTAACTGTCATCTATCCATCTTCCATCCACCATCCATCCATCATCCACTCACTATTCTTCATCATCCATCGACCATCCATTCATCACCCATCCACCATTCATCATCTATCCATCCAACCACCCTCCAGCTCTCAGGGTGAAGCAGGATGCATCTCCAACTCCTGGAGATGCATCCTGTAAACACCACCATGGAGTGGCTGAGACTGGGATTTGAACCTGAGATGTTAACCACGGATAAACTGTGTTCCCCTCCTCCTGCTGCTCCTTAGCATCTCCTTGTGCTGTGACCTTGACTTTGTCCTCAAACCTCCACTCAGAATAGGGTTAGGGTTAGGCTGACCTCTGACCATGATAGTACCATGTGTCATGTGACTCTCAGGACACTCTGTGATGTCACAGACTGTGTTGAGCAGCAGAGGGTGGCGGAGCCTGGGCCTGGTCAGACCTGTGAAGGTCATTGGGCTTCAGCTTCCTGTTCCTCTCCTGGTTCCTGCTGCTTCATTAGTTTGTGGAATTCTCTGGAGACTGATTTGACCACAGCCTCTTCCAGATTGTGCTCTCTGTGCTCCCGGCATCATTGTGCCTGTCACTGATGCATCTGTCTCCTCTGCCGTCTATAAATACCTCCTCTCCTCCTCCTCCTCTTGCTCCGCCTCTCCTTCAAAAATCTTTGATTCCTACTGATTTACTGACCTACATACACATGAACACCTTCCTCCTCTTCTCCTCTGTCTCCACTTCCTGATTTCCCTGCCCCCTCATTACTCCTCATCTTCTCTCCCTCCTCCTCCTCCTCCTCCTCCTCCTCCTCCTGCTCCTCCTCCTGCTCCCTGGATGGAGAGAAGCACCAGAGACTAAGAATAGTTCTCGGTGGGAGCTTAAGTCATGACACATGAGAGGGATTTGAAAGAGCAGGAGAACAGCACCGGCTGCTGCTCCTCTCTGTATTTCTGACTCCCATCATTGTGGTGAACAGAGCCCTGGGCAAATCTGTGTGTGTGTGTGTGTGTGTGTGTGTGTGTGTGTGTGTGTGTGTGTGTGTGTGTGTGTTTGTAAACACTGGAGTAGACGGGGAAGTAGGCGGGAGTCTGAAAGAGGCACAAAATTGAATATATGATATCTGACTCCAGCTGAAATAAGACCTGAATGCACACAGTAGTGTGTGTGTGTGTGTGTGTGTGTGTGTATGTGTGTGGACAGTATCATAAGGAAGCTGCTGCTGTAAACAGCAAACAGCAGAGGATTAATAATGAACAGAGCTCAGTCTGAGCTGCAGGGAGGTGAAGTCCACATCACATTTACGTTTCCATCCTCACAAACACACAATCACTGTTAGAGTGAGTGTGTGTGTGTGTGTGTGTGTGTGTGTGTGTGTGTGTTTGTGTGTGTGTGAGGGCCGCTGCCACACGGCCCTCACACTGCTCTGGCCGAGGGCGGCGGCGCCTCCCGGTGGCTGCTGGCTGCCAGTGCAGGGTGAAGGAACCAGGCCAGGTGAGGACAGTCGCTTTATTGAACAGCAAAGTGTGACAGGGAAACATTACAATTCATCATCATTTCTTCTTTGCATTGTCACATGTGCAGGTCCACTGTGTGGTGTGTTTAACGTGTTTCTACGGGGTCCTCACATTAAAGTGCAGTGCTGCACAGCTCCTCCAGGAGGACGACAGAGGTGATGGAGACGCCTGGACGCCCCGGCTGAATCATGAGTCTCATTTTTTTGTTTGGTTTTCCTCTGTTGCCTCGACTTATTGCATATCACTGAGCTGGTGCGAGAATTCCTCTGTGAGTGTAAAGCACAAATCTTTAAAGTGTAATAAACTCTGACTATAATAATCATCTTCTTAACAACAATAATACATCTCATATGGAAGTTACATTCTTATATCTGATTGGTTTAGAGTATGTACATGTGGCATCTGTGCTCTCAGCTCTTGGTCAAGTTTTACAGACAGAGAATCTCTGATCATGGCGCTGCTTGGCATGGGCAGGTAGCGTGTTCAGGTAGCGTGTTCAGAGCGTGTTCTCTGGAGCCTCCTGAAGCTTTGGAGCTTTGTGCTTTCTGTGGTCACATGTTCAGATATTCCAGCTGTGACAGAGTGAAGCAGAGAGGGCGAGGAATTCACTGTCACACTGACAACTACACATCAACTACAGCACAACACTGTCACCCACACACACACACCCACCCACACACACACACACACACAGATAAAAAAAACAATTGCACAAGGTTGGGGAAACTTCACAGCTGCATAAAAACAAAATGTCTTTGCACGCCATTTTCACAATTCAATCAAATGAGAGAACAAATGAAGGAGGTGCAGGAGGAAACAAGACAATAATCAATAATCTCAACAACACAAGAAGGCATTAAAAATCACAACAGCAAAGATAACAAGGTCATGAGATGAACTGGCGATTGGAATGTTACACCCACTACTTCAGGTCAGTCTGACGCAGGCCGGACTGCAGTCACTACGTTTCTATCACGTGCATGACGTTTCTTTTGGTCCCAGGTGATACACTGCAGGAAACACAAACCGTCCCAACCTGACACGCGTGTTCCCATTCGCATAGAATACGTAAAAGCCTCATCAACACGCTGATAAACATCTGCTGCATCACAGCGAGTTCCTCCACTTGATAAGTCCACATCATCCTACATTACATCATGACGGCATGGACTGAGGGGCTGGAGAGGTAGGTGTGCAAATACGCCTCACGTACAAAAGAAATAATAAATCCTTCAACCAACAAGTTCATATGTTCTGCATCTGTACAGGATAGTTCAGGTGGACAGTTTGACACGAGAGAAACGACACATACAAAATATATATATATATATATGTATACACATATATATATATATGTGTGTATATATATATGTATAAGGACTGTGATTGATACTTCAGTCACCCTTATCTCCAGGAGCTGAACGATGGCTTCAAACTGAAACTTAAAGCAACGAGACGTTTGGTTCGAGTCATTGGTCTGATTTTCTGATACATGAACGTTTTTCATTGGCTCTTTGGCTCCTGCCACTGAGTTCAAGTTCAGACAAACTGAACATAAGTAAACAATGAGGATCTATGGCGTCTGGATCTACAGGGTCTGAGAGGCTGCAGCCGCCAATCGCTAAGGCGACTGAGACGTGACAACTGATGTGTAAGAACATGTAACGGCTACAACATGATGAGATGTTGACATGTGAGACTGAGGCTGAAGCTGTGAGAGCAGAAGATCCCACAGATTGAGCTTCAAATGGTGGAAACTGTCTGCGGCGGAACATGTCTCCTTTAATGACCCATGGATCAGTGGAACCACTACATGGCAGATGCAACCAAGTGTGTTCAGACCGGGCGAGTCGAGCTCAGAGGAGACGAGCGGCTGCACAGCATCGGTCCCTGAAACAGATGCAGACACGTCTAAACATCTGAACAACCCACACGCCTCTGATGTTCTCGGATGTTCTTCTAATTTAAGTTCATCTAATCACTGCTGCTAATCAAAACTTGAAGTTACGTACTGGAGGGTTTGCAGAACTGCAGCAACCGAGGGCAGGGCTACTCAACAAGTCAACAATGGGACAGACAAACATCAAGGTGTGATTCTAAAGCGATATGTTCCTCTGGAGGTGATATGAGAAGCTTCATGTCCAGGAGCTGGACCAGCAGGCAGCTTGGCAACAAGGCTCCGACGCAGAATCAACATTCAACACAACACCTTTCAACACAAAATGAACGGAGTGGCTCTGTGGCCCCGCCATCACCCTCCGGATGAGATGAAGCTGGGGGGGGCGAGGAGCTGCTCCTAGTTGCTCCTCTGGGGCAGGAAGCTGAGGACGAACTCGCCCACGCCCAGGAAGTAGACGACTTGAGCGATGCCGAAGAGCGGAGCGATGACCAGCGCCCGGCAGTACGCCCCCTTCAGGAAGGCCGACGGACCCTCGTTACGAAGGATCTTCCTGAGGAACCAATCACAGCCCGGCGTTAACAGCTGCTCCTCAGAGCTCCCACCTCACTGCTGCCACTCAACCACACTAACTACCCATGGTGTGGTAACCTGCCACCACCAAACCATTAAACAGGCTTCTGGGCGAACTGGGAGCTCCTCCGCTGCAGCTGTGCATGTCACAAACACATCATTAAGTAATGAATAAAATGTCTATTTTGTTCATCACAAATGCCTAGTTGATGCTTTTTAAAGCTCCAACTATTCACCTTCAGGCAGCAGCAACAACTAGTAACCTGGTCTAACCTGCTAGTCACTCCTACAGTTAAAAGACAGCGTACAGGGAGGCCTCCGGTCACTGAGAGTGATATTTAAAAAATAAACTCAGATCTACCTTTTAGCCTGGCTTTTGACTCTTTACATCTTTAAAGTGTATTATTTGTATTGCTTTTGAACTGTTTATTGCTCTCTAATTGTTCTATTGTTATTTGATGTTCTCTCTAAACTGTTTTACAGCTATTCGTTTTCATTATCAGTTTTATCGTTTTATATAGTATACAGAATAACATAGTTGTATATTTTACATATTAGTTCTGTACGTTTACACTTTCTTGTCTCAGTTCTATTTCTATCCTCACTACAGATTCCTGTCTGCGAGGCAGACTTTCCTCTGTCTTTTCTTTCTGTTTCGACGTCTCTGTTCTCATTGTGTAAAGCACGTTGGGTCGATTATTTGCTTGAAGTGCTTTTGATTGATTGGTTGATTGATCATTGAAACTGGAATTTAATGAACAAATGTATTATTAAATGTGTTAATTCATTCAAATATCAATTCTTGTTGTGTATAAACTCATCTGTCACAGCCAGTGGGTGGGACTAACACCTGATTGGTTTCCTGCTCATCAAGTCAAGCCTGAGTGATTCTGATCATGGATGCAGCTAGTGAACATATTCCCAGACACTAGGGGGCACTGTTCCCCATGATGTTGGTTTGGATTCTCTGTTCAGCAAAACTTTATTTTCAATTAAAAGTCAATGAGGCGCCATGTTTTAGCACTTCTTCATCTTTGGTTTCAAGGCAGATGTTTAGAAGCAGTGGGTTGAAGTGGTTTAGCATTAGCATTATTTGCTGATGCATTTGTTTATCTGATGTTGGCATGTTTATTCCTCCACAGAGGAGGAGTGGTAGCATCTTCATTCTACCCCCAGACACCAGGAGGAGCAGCTCCTCCTCACTTACCTGATGCAGTCCATCACTCCAGAGTATGAGTCCTCAGAGCTGCCTCGGGTCAGGGACTGGAGGCGGGTCTTTATCACTGCTCACACACACACACACACACACACACACACACACACACACACACACACACACACACACACACACACACACACACACGTACATTAGAGATGCAGATCTCACAAACACACACACACACACACACAAACACACACAGACACTCCACACACACACACACACACATCCACACACACACACACACCCCACATTTACACACACATCCACAAACAAACACACACACACACATCGACACACACACACACACACCCCACACATACCCCACTCAAACACACACACATACACACCCCTCACCGTC
>CM055196.1:26245520-26340520 GCA_029224185.1 Karalla daura | reverse complement strand
TTGTGAAACTTTAACTCTGCGGGTGATCAAAGAGGAGCCGAGCGGCTGCAGATAGTTGCTGACCCTTGTTCTGTTTCCTCTGCAATGGTGAGGCAGTAAACACGTTTCTGAGACGAGGAGAGAACGATGGACTTTGTCTCCAGTTCACTCAGCAACGGTCCAATGTTCCCCGAGGTGAAGAGGCCGTGAGCTCCTGACCAGCCTGAACACTGACGCTTCTTCATCCAGTGACAATGAATCATCAGAACATTAAAAAGATATTATGAAGTAAATGATGAAGGTTGATCTCTGAGATCAAGTTCAGGACTGTGGGAACAGTCACTCTTCATACAACCCACTTTCCTTCTCTTTCATTTCCTGGTAATTCACACCAAGAAACCCAGTGAACCCAGTGTAGAAGAAACTCCAGGCTCCAGTCCCAGCAGGCACAAGAAGCTGCCGCAGGTCTGGACTCTGGGCAGCAGCTCTGTAGCAGCTACACATGGAGCAGCTTCAGGTTCAGTGCTGCTCTCACACCACAGGCCAGGAGGCGACAGGACATGGTGCTGATTGGCTGAGAGGCAGCTGTAGCAACTTGTCCATCACATACACGCAAACACACATACACACATACACACACACACACACACAGAGTCCTCAGAGTGCTCAGAACTCCTCCTGTCTCCTCTGGCCTTCAGCTCTGCTCCAGATCTGGTCCTGACTCCAGAGTTCCTCCTGTACAGGTCTCCCTGTGGTGTGTGTGTGTGTGTGTGTGTGTGTGTGTGTGATGTCAGAGTGACGCTGTCTGGCCTCCCCCAGCTGTGTGATCCCATGAACCTGCCAGCTGCTCTGCTGCCGTCATCAGCTCCGCTGTTTGTTTATTTATTTATTTTATTTATTTTGTTTCACGCAGACTATTTCTGTCCCTGCAGCTCTGCAGAACCAGGGATGAACAGTGAGGAGTCACAGATAAATCTGATTACTAACCCGTCCTGATTACTAACCCGTCCTCCCACCACAGGATTATAAACCCACTGACAGAGCTGCACTGCAAACTGCATCTACAACTGGGAGTACGACTGGTACTGCTGCTACTGCTGGCACTCTGGTACTGGTACTGCTGGCTCAGACATGCAGAGACTCTGGGTTCAGGTGATTCAGGTTCACTTCCTCCCTGGAGACTCACCTGAGCTGCTTCACAGGACAATAACACTACTGTGTGTGTGTGTGTGTGTGTGTGTGTGTGTGTGTGTGTGTGTGTGTGTGTGTGTGTGTGTGTGTGTGTGTGTGGAAAGTCAAATGCAGCACTGAAGTGTCTGGTTACGTCTGTAGATCACAGTGAAGCTTTGAATGGCCTGAACTTTCACACAGCAGCATCACAAAGCACACACACACACATACACACACACACACACCCCTGTGAACGTCCAGGTGAGACGTGAGCCATTTCCCCTGAAGTCACCCTACACTGGAGACTGGGCCGGCTCATCTTTATTTCATGGCTGTAGCAGTGATGAAGCTGCTCCTCCTGCTCCTCCTGCTCCTCCTTGAAATAAAAACCAGAGGGATGAAACCGCAGGGAGGAGCGAAGTCTCTGGACCTAGAACAGAACCAGGAGCAGGCCCATAACCAGTCCCCACACACCAGAACAGAACCAGGAGCAGGCCCATAACCAGTCCCCACACACCAGAACAGAACCAGGAGCAGGCCCATAACCAGTCCCCACACACCAGAACAGAACCAGGAGCAGGCCCATAACCAGTCCCCACACACCAGAACAGAACCAGGAGCAGGCCCATAACCAGTCCCCACACACCAGAACAGAACCAGGAGCAGGCCCATAACCAGTCCCCACACACCAGAACAGAACCAGGAGCAGGCCCATAACCAGTCCCCACACACCAGAACAGAACCAGGAGCAGGCCCATAACCAGTCCCCACACACCAGAACAGAACCAGGAGCAGGCCCATAACCAGTCCCCACACACCAGAACAGAACCAGGAGCAGGCCCATAACCAGTCCCCACACACCAGAACAGAACCAGGAGCAGGAGCAAAACAGTTGCCAGGGATTCGAACCACGTAACACCTTTCCTATGGCATGGTGGCTCTGTCAGGGTATAACATATATAACATATATATGTGTATTACGTGTAGCATGCGTTATTGGATCGCTATGATTTAATATTTGGATATTTTTATGTTTCAGATCAAGTTCAAGGACCAAAGTGCATCTGTCTATGTGTATGAATGTACGGTGCAAAATATCAGAGTACATCATATCAACATACACACACATCAGTGTACATCAGGGTACATATTGGTGCATAACAGCGCATCTCGATGTTATCACTGTTATATAGTGTGTGCGTGCGTGCGTGCGTGCGTGCGTGTGTGTGTGTGACAGCTGTAGCTCGGTAACGGTACATCTGGACAAACACTGGACGGTCAAAGTGCGAAGGTCTGTCACATAACGGACACACACGCACGCATACACGCACGCTCTTTCTCTCACACGCACACACACACACACACACACACACACACACACACACACACACACACACACACACACACAGACCGGCCTCTCATCCCATTTCACTAGGGTTCTGCTTTTCTCGTCGCTTCCCCGTTATATCCCCGTTATTCCGTGCCTGGCCGTTACCGTCCCGGTCTGCTCCCGGTATTCCCGCAGCATTCCCGGTGGTAGCGGCAGGTACTCACCGGACGCGGGGCTGCTCCGAGGATCTGCCGGTGGAGGAGGAAGAGGAGGCTGAACGGGCTCCGGTAACCGAGGCTGAGCAGGGAGAGGGAGAGGGAGAGGGAGGAGGAGCAGGAGCCGGGAGGGAGGAGGGAGGGGGCTGGGGTTTAAACATGGCGTCCCCAGCGGACTCGAGTGGAAGTGCACCCAGGTTTATTTACACAGCGTCGTAGTGACGTCACCAACCAACGACCTTGAACACAAAAATGGAAAACTAGAGGAGGGAGAGGATGAAGAGAAGGAGAGGGAGGAGGAGCAGAAGAGAAGGAGGATGAGCGGATAGAGAATGAAGATGAGCAGAGAGGCAGAGTGGATGAGGTGGAGAGATGATAAAGAGGGGCAGAGAGGATCAAGAGAAGCAGAGGAGGAAGAGAAGAGAAGGAGGAGAGAGGATGAAGAAGAACAGAGTGGATGAGGAGGTGCAGCAGAGAAGAGAGGATGAGGAGGAGCAGAAGGGAAGAAACAGGAGGAGGAGGGAGGCTGAAGAGGAGCAGAGGAGGAGGAGCAGCAGCAGGTCTCAGGTCTGGTTCAGGTGAGGCCTGCAGGTCTCCAGCAGACCAGAGGCTCTGTACCAAATCAGCCAATCACAGCCCCCTTTACCCATGACACCACAGTCTGAGCCCCGCCCACCATCAGACGGGGGAGACTGTGTGTATTCCTTTACTCTTCAAAACACTCTGTTAATATGAAAATGATTAAAAAAAGGCTCTTGAGTTTGTTAGAAACAGGGGCGGAGCCAGGGGGTGGCCAATGGTGGCCATGGGCACCCTCCACCCGGCAACTTTTTCCGCTGAACCATCTCTGTGTCGATGTTGCCACAGAGACGCACGAGTCAAAAAGTTGTTGTTGTTTTTTTTAAATAAGCTTAGGTTGAGGTACATTAAAAAGCGAATGCGGATCCTCATCAGTCACAGTTACTACATGGCAGTCACTGCCTGTACAAGTGAGTGAGTGACTGAGCAATGGTCTCAGTCTGGCCACTCCTATGAAAACTGTCTGGCTCCACCACTGGTTATAAATGTTTTAGTCTCAAAATTCTATATTCTGTCTTTACCAAGGTTCCCCATCTTTCCTACTGAGCTATTTAATTGATTCTCTACAACTGATTAGCAATCAGAAATCTATCATTCTTGTCCAACACTGAGACCAGACTAGATCTGTCATGGACTTTTTTTTTAAGTCTTGTTTTGTTGGGCCTGTTTCATGAAGCAGGTTGACCAGACTGTCTGCACACCGTTGAAACACTCAGCAACGCTGCTGTGTGAAGCTTTACACCAAGAGAGCGTAAAATTAAATAGCTAAATGCTACATGCTAGTCCTAATGCTAACCATGCAGGTTTCATTAGTGCTCCGGGAGGGAGCACTATTGTTCTTCTGCATGTTTGTTCTTCTTCCTCCTTTATCTTGTAGCAAAATTTTGGACAGCTGTAGCTCAAAAACGCTTCATCACACACACACACACAAATGATTTATTAAAACGTGCGCCTCAGCCCTGTCAAGTGTGGTCTGCTTCGACCCCAACGAAATTCCAGTTTTTGAAAAAAGGGGCCTGCCACCTCTGACTCGCGACAAAACGATCTAAACGATTCAGAATCTGGACAAGTTATATTCAACTTTTGTTTGTGAGACTCTCCCAGACGCGTTGGTGTATAACAATCCGATCTGCGGGGCCAAAAAGCTCCAAAAGAGCAAAAAATCCCAAAAGAAATGAATGGGAAAAAAACAGCAAATTCAAAAAATCACCACCAAACAAACATTCGCTGCAAAGCCATACGTTGACATAGAAACTTCATTTAAACTTCAAAACACAGGGACACTTGTCGTCTCTGCCTGTACCTGACAGCATGTTGGTACCTTGTATGGTTTTCCATCCAGACCGTCTCAAAAACATGTGGGTTTGGTGTTTAACATGCAGCTAGAGGGAGAGACCAACTGTCAGAGGGATCGCTGAAGAATCAGCTCTCATTTTGCTCTTTTCACGCTGCTCCCAGCCACACCGTACGCAGTAGGCAAATTCCTTTTTCCACTTTTGTAGGAAAATTTGTGCTCTTTCATGAGATGCTGGCCATAAATCTGTGCACCTTATAAAATTTAAACGGCGAGCCTCAGAGTCAGGCCAGCGCAGCCTCTTCTCTCCATAAGCCCCCATTCATTTTCCAACCACTGCGATCAAAGTTAAAATATACAATTCTACTCGCGACTGTGGCCTCAGTTTTCATAGCACACACATCAAATCACATCAGGGTGATCCTCAGACTCTCCCCTGCATGACGGTGTGTTTATATTCCAGATAGGTGCAAGTGTTGTCTCCGTACAGCCAAATGTTTAGCACTTAGGCAATTTCGGTTTTTCCCATAAGAATGAATGGGAAAAACAGAACTCATCAAACAAACATCCACTACGTCGCTAGGGGGTTGCTAATAGTTGCTTTAGCAACGCCAATAACTTGCGCAGCAACCACTGAGCAACCCCAAAAAACGACTTATTTTCTTTACATATACTAAATATACTTATATACTAAAAATACAAACAAAAACGTACATCTATCATACAATAGTGATTTTATAAATGCCACAGTTGTAAATAAATTATTTTTTCAACATGAAACCAGATACAGTGAGATCAGGTAAGACTGAGAGTCCAATTTTTTTTTTTTTTTCGTTGATTGTGGACATGGTAGAAAATCCAGTTGCGAAAAAATTTCTGTTATTTATAACCATCTGTCAAACAAAAACCTCCTACTCACTCGGGACATCTGCTTGGTGAGGATGAGGATCATGCCACAATGATGTTGGCAACAGTTTTTTTTATTGTGGCACTCTTATTTTGAAAGGGGAAGTAGGAAGTGCGCTGCCTCCACGGACTGTCTGTGCTATTAAATTCTAGTTAATTATTTATATATCCTGTTTTGACCGGCAACCTCTAGTACTGCAATGAAAAAACTCTAGTGCCAGACCTGCATGCTGAAGTGGGCTCCTGCATATCTGTGTGTGTGTGTGCTGTAGCTGCTGTAGACACACACACACACACACTGAAAAACATGGCACTCACAATGAACCAGTGGTTGCTCCACATCATGTTTTATTCTGTTCTCTCTGCTCAGAGTCTCAGCATCCTCACTGTCCTCCATGTGAATGAGCAGTGTGTGTGTGTGTGTGTGTGTGTGTGTCCAGCCTGGGGGTGGCAGTCTGTGTGTGTCATTTCTGCTCCTGCTGCAGCCCCACCCTCTGCAGGGAGGCACTATATTTCCTCCTTCCGATGCTGACGATGTCCTGCACCTCCTCGGCCACGTCCCTCCTCCCGCTCTCCAGCAGGGCCTCCACCAACCGGGACACGGCCCCGGGCCCCGCACCCTCCTGGCCCCGCGCCCAGCGGAACAGCATGTCCAAGACCAGGGCCCCCAGGTCGTCCCTACAGACAAACAGACAGACAGGCAGACAGGTGTATTACCAGAGCTGCCGTGACGTTCCTGAGCTAATCAGAGCTAATCAGAGCTAATCTGAACCCAGGATGATGCAGATGATGATGCAGGTCTAATCTGGTATGGTCTGGTCTGGTCTGGTCTGGTCCTGGTATAATCTGGTCTGGTCTTTTGTGGTCTGGTCTGATCTGATCTGATCTGATCTGGTCTGGTCCTGGTCTAATCTGGTCTGGTCTGGTCTGGTCTGGTCTGGTCTGGTCTGATCTGGTCTGGTCCTGGTATAATCTGGTCTGGTCTTTTGTGGTCTGGTCTGATCTGATCTGGTCTGGTCCTGGTCTAATCTGGTCTGGTCTGGTCTGGTCTGGTCTGATCTGATCTGGTCTGGTCCTGGTATAATCTGGTCTGGTCTTTTGTGGTCTGGTCTGATCTGATCTGATCTGGTCTGGTCCTGGTCTAATCTGGTCTGGTCTGGTCTGGTCTGGTCAGGTCAGGTCAGGTCTGATCTGATCTGATCTGATCTGATCTGATCTGGTCCTGGTATAATCTGGTCTGGTCTTTTGTGGTCTGGTCTGATCTGATCTGGTCTGGTCCTGGTCTAATCTGGTCTGGTCTGGTCTGGTCTGATCTGATCTGATCTGGTCTGGTCCTGGTATAATCTGGTCTGGTCTTTTGTGGTCTGGTCTGATCTGATCTGATCTGGTCTGGTCCTGGTCTAATCTGGTCTGGTCTGGTCTGGTCAGGTCTGATCTGATCTGGTCTGGTCCTGGTCTAATCTGGTCTGGTGTGGTCTGGTGTGGTCTGAAGGGGAGCAGGACCCCCTGGTCCCCACAGCTCCAGTAACTAGCAGATGTTTGAGGTTCAGATGTTGCTTTTAGAGAGTTCTCTTTTAAAAACACTGCACAGACAACCTGATACCATTCTTACCCTGTGTGTGTGTGTGTTGGTGTGTGTGTGTGAGAGAGCTCTCCAGATGGCTCAGCTCAGTAATGTCCAACAGATTAAAACAATCAAACCTCTGGTCCTCTGCTCTGACATCTCCACCTTCCTCCACCTGCATCCACTGATTTTGTGATCTGTATTTCAATTTCTTAACATTTTTTTCTAATTCTGTTGACAGTGGTTTGTGCTTCAGACGAGTTTTAACGATACTAAACTACTTCACTTTATTATTGTTTTTACTTTATTAGCTTTACTATTACTCTTACTTTATTAACTGTATTATTACTATTAGTTTATTAACTTTATTATTACTGTAACAACTATCACTGTAGATGCTTTGCAGTTCACTGTGTTGCTTTGGCAGAAAAGTGTTTTATAAATAAAGTTTTGATTGATTGATTGATTGATTCATTGTACAGTCTCATCTGAAGCTGAATCAGGACGGTGGACGAACCAACAGACTTTGTTATTTCATGATAATGACTAATAACTTGTTATTATTTGCGATTACAACTTGCTACGAGCCAACGGCAACAAAATAAGAAATCAGTGTGTGTCCTCTCCGGGCTTCCGTAGGAGGCTCCCTCACCTGTGCTTGTACTGGATGCGCTGCAGCTCCTGGTAGCTGAGGCCCAGGTGGATGCCCACCTGGCGCCAGTCATGTCCCAGGCGGAGGGAGATGGACAGCAGGTTGGCCTCGGTAAGGTAGCCGCTCTCTGGGTCGCCCAGGTTCAGGGGGGGGGGTGGCTCCCCCTCCAGGACGAACCGCTGCTCTGAGTCCAGAGCCTGAGCCGGGGGTGGGGATGGGAGGGGGAGGGGGGGGGGGGGGGAGAGGAGTCTAAGTATAGTCTCAGGGTGTAGATTTAATATCACAGAGATGTCTCATAATGTCTCATAAGAGCCTCTGCTGCTTCTGTTTGACCAACAAACACACACACACACACACACACACACACACACACACACACACACACACACACACACACAGAGGTGAGGTCATAATAGCTGGTTCCCACTGACAGGAAGTCTGAGTGGCAACGTGGTCAGCCATTGGCTGTCGGCTCCTCGCCTCTTCTGGGCCACGTCCTCAGGCAGGTCGGTGGGGACGTCCCCACGGTAGAAGGACACCTGGAGCAGAGACAGACCACACACTGAAACCAGCCAATCACAGGCTGCACATTTAGCTCTACTTCATCAAGCTCTACTTCTATCTACCTACCTATCTATCTATCTATATCTCTATGTCTGACCTGTCCCCTGACGGGTCCCTGGATGTCTCTAGCTGGACACACATACACCTCCTTCAGGTTCTTCATCCGTGAGTAGAAGACGAAGCACAGCCGCCCCCCCACACAGTCAGGTGTGTCTGAGGGGACAGGACAGATAGACAGGTCAGAACAGAGACAGGTCAGGACAGAGACAGAGACAGGTCTCAGCAGTGTCTCACCAGAGGCCAGGTCCAGACCTCTCTCAAAGCCAGCGAAGAACTGCTCCCCCTCCAGCAGCTCACACAGGTCTGAGGGCTCAGGACCCTCGTACTGAGCAGACAGAGCCTGCAGCCTGCTGTCCACCTGGGGATACACATAGTCAGGCTCAGAGACACACACTCACTCTCACACACACACACACACACACACACACACACACACACACACACACACACACACACACACACCTTGTCTGAGGGCAGACACTGCAGAACCACCTGGGATGGGTCGGCTCTGCGCTGCAGAACCAGGAACTGGACTCTGAACTGTTTGAGCCTCTGGTACACCTTCCTCACCACCCCACTCACACACCGCTGGGTGGTGTACCACAGCCAGTACCTGCACGCACACACACACACACACACACACACACACACATACAAGAGTGTAAAGAAGCCACCCATAAAAATGTTGAAAGCATGTGTTGACCATGTGAACCAGAGAAGGCAGCTGATTGGATGGTGATGGATGACATCATGATGACCTCACCAGGAGAAGTGTGTGATGTAGAACACAGCATAGAGGTGTGTGACGTAGAGCGACACCTGGGCTGTGATGTCGGTCCAGGTGTTGGCTGAGGGGTCTCCATGCAGCAGGTGCAGACAGGACAAGTCCACAGAGTGGCCTGTGGGGTCAGCAGAGAGTTCACACTCACAAACACACACCCTCACATACATACACACACACGCACACACTGACCTGTGAGCCCCTCTGGCAGTGGTACCTGGACCTTGACAGGCTGCAGGAAGTGACAGCTGGGAGTCTGTGTTAGACGGAGGAGGGGGCTGACGCTGAGCTGAGGGTCTCCAACCACAGCCTGCACCTCCGACACACACACCTGCAGCACCTGCACACACACACACACACACACACCTGAGTGTGGCTGACGGTTGGTCTGTGGTGACTCAGCCTTCCACACATGACAGTCGAGTGTTTCTAACTTCAGGCCAGCTGACAACAGTGTTGAAGGCCACAGGGTGGGTTGACACGTCTTGTACATGTTATATGTTATAAAGTAGCATCACATGTTATATGTTGTAAAGTACTATATGTTGTAAAGTACTATATGTCTATAGTACTATAGACATATCTATAGTCATAGACATATCATAATGGACATTTTGTTCACACGTGTCTTCCTTAAGTATTTGGAGTTCCTCTATCGAGCCCTATAGTATTCTCTAGTGGGCTTTCCAGTGATGTGTCATGTGACAGGTTTGCACGCTGGGAACTTTACTTTTTTTTCTCCATCAAGATGGCCGGCATACCAACAACCACATTGTTGAAAGAGGAGAGAACAGATTCACACCTGTGCTACCTGGGCGTCCTGCCAATCAAGATGACCCTAAAATCTGTGAAAACTAGAGTCCCATCTAGTACCATATTATGCTTCTTTGTTCTCATTCTCTAAATTGTGTTCTATTTTCACATGGAAATAGTCCTGTTACAGTCTACAGTGTCTGTCTACAGTGGACATGCTGTGATACTAGAACAAAAAATATACTTAAAAAAAATTTAATTGTAAGGTGCTTTTTAGGCCCAAATAAATAGGAAATCACACAAAAACATACATTTACAGACACTTTTTTCCCTTGGTTCTCAGGAGGATACAGTACTATATATCTATAGTACTATATGTCCCATTTTGGCTTCAATCCCTGTGATCTGGACCGACTGGATTCAAAATATTGTTGGTTCAGTTAAAACTTTTGTTTGGAACGACCTCCGACACACACACAGACACACACACACACACCTGCACACACTCACACACACATGCACACACACGCAAACACACATGCACACACACACGCACACACACTCACACACACACGCACACACACGCAAACACACATGCACACACACACGCACGCACACACACACGCAAACACACATGCACACACACACGCAAACACACACACACACGCACACCCCCGGTACCTGCAGGCTGACAGTGCGGGGCTCCAGCGTAGCGTCCGGGGGGAAGTGCAGCTTGACGCCAGGGTCGGAGCTGGACACCAGCAGCGCTCCGGCCGCTGTCAGGGAGCAGCTGTCAATCACAGGACGGGACACGCCCACAAACCAGGAGAAGTGACGCACGGAGCAGCAGGCCAGCTGCAGGACACGCAGCAGCCAGGACACGTTAGACACACTACTCAGGCTACACACGTTCACCCTCAGCTGCAGACATAGATCATTACTGATCTTTGTAGTGCATATTTTTAATTCATGGACGTTTCATGTATAAACATTTATAAAATGTTAAAGGACAGAAAAGCCAGTGAACAGTTTCCCAGCACAGCGTGACGTCCCAGCAGGTCACATGCTCTCTCACAGCATGCGTGTTCTCCCCAACACGGACTGGTTCGTGGTCCCGTGTTGCTGATGGGAGTGACTCTACTGCACACGCTCTCAGGGTCCATGAGGAGGAGGAGAGGCTGAGCCAGGCAGCAGCTCCACAGGGAGGGATGGGCCGCCATGTCTGGATCCAGCTCTTACACATCCATGGGCTACACAGGCTGTACGCACACACACACACACTTATACACTCAAACACGCCCCCTCACCCTGGCCGGCCGTCCTGCAGGGTGGCTGCTGTGCTTCTCGCTGCCTCTCCTCAGGTAAGTGGGCAGGATGCTCCACGAGTGTCCGTCAAACGTCTGTACCACCACCTCCCGCCTCCTGGAGCGCCGACACGGAACACACACCTCCACTGGCTGCCGGACACACACACACACGCACACACACACACCCGCACGCCGTCAGTGAGCAGCACAGACACAGCTACACAGTGTCTGCATGAGCTGCGTCGCTGCTCTGAACCTTCAGGAAGGTGATCCCATGTGGCTGCAGCTCCAGCAGGCGGCTCAGCAGGATGTGGTGTTCCTCCAGCTGCACCCACTTCCTGTCCGGCCTCCGCTCCGCCCACTGCAGCCGCACAGGCGTCTGCAGGCAGCCGGGGGGGAACAGCAGCTCGGCCCCCCCTGGCAGGAACACGTGGCAGCCGGCCGGAGAAACACAGAAGCTGCGGAGGAAACACAGCCTGTGACCCCTGACCTCTGGCCCCTGACCTCTGGCCCCTGACCTGGCTGCTCCTACCTGTGCTCAGGGAGGCTCAGGTGCAGCTCAGGAACGTCGCTCTGCGGTTCTTCTGCTCAGAAACATCCAAAAGCAGCAAGAATCACAACATGAACACAGTCCAGAGTTATGTTACATCACAGCTCAGCAGACAAACCAGCTGATAATAACAAGATAATAATGACAGACTGACCCCCCCACTAATGACAGACTGACCCCCCCCCCCATAATAATGACAGACTGACCCCCCCCCCATAATAATGACAGACTGACCCCCCCACTGTGAAGGTGAGCAGGTGAGATGATAACAGGTAGACTGATATTTCCCCGGACATTCCTGAAAACTTCCAGAACCTGGTCTCACCTGGAGTCGGGAGGGGGCATGGGGGGGGCGTGGGGGGGCGTCCCAGAGGATTGTCCCGGGCATCAACCTCCAGCAGAGGCAGCTCCTTCAGGCTGGGGGGCAGCCGCCGCAGCTGGTTACTGCAGACGAGGAGCTGACGCAGGCAGGGCAGAGAACCTGGTGCAGAGGAGAACAGGTCAGCTGACCCCCCCCCCTTAAGGTTACCTCGGGTCAGCATCAGAGACCCCCTCCCCAGCCTCACCCAGGCTGTCGGGCAGCTGCTGCAGCTGGTTGAAGGAGACATCGAGGGTCTGCAGGCTGGGGGGCAGTCGGAGGGAGGGGGGCAGCGCCCGCAGCCTGTTCCCCAGAAGAGACAGGTAGCAGAGGCGGCTCAGACCCCCCAGGTCTGAGGGGAGCACGCTCAGCAGGTTGTGGCAGAGCAGCAGGAAGCGGAGCTGGGGGAGGAGCAGCAGGGGGGGGGGCAGCACACTCAGCTGGTTGAAGGACAGGTCCAGGTGCTGCAGGCGAGACAGGGAAGAGAGGGAGGGGGGCACGGAGGAGAGCAGGCCGGGCAGGGCCCCCCCCCGCCCATCATACACACAGCGGCCTGCAGAGTGAACATAAGGTCAGGTGATCATCAAGTGTGTGTGTCTGTGTCTGTGTCTGTGGGGGGGGGGGGTTTACAACTCACCCCTGATGGCCAGAGAGCGCAGCTGCTTCAGGTGGGGCAGGACCTGCAGTGCCCCCCCCAAGCCGGGCCCGTCCTCAGACCCCAGCCTCAGGTACTGCAGACCCCCCAGCTGCTCCGGGACCCTCCCCCACAGCTGGGCCAGCGCCCCCGCCCCCCCCCGGTACAGGTCCAGGGTCAGCCGGGTGTCAGTCAGCAGAGACCCCAGGTCCACCCCAGGGGGCAGGGGGGGTGTCAGGGTTAGGACTGGGGAGGAAGATGAGGAGGAGGAAGAGAGGCTCAGGGAGGAGGGGGCACAGGTGTCCCAGAGGGAAGAGGAGGGGGGGGACACACTGCCCCCCCCCTTCTCCCTCCCGCCTGGTGATGCTGGTGACTGACAGTCACTCTCCTCTTCCTCCTCCACCTCCTCCCATTCCTGCTCCTCCTCCTCCCACCTGTGAGCCCCCCCCCCTCCCCCTCCACCCCCTCCTGAGGCCTGACTGTCTGTCTCCAGGGTGGGACGTGTCTCCAGCCTGTCAACAGGAGTGAGAGTCAAACGCACCGCTGTAGCTCAGAGCCGACTAGGTCTATACTGACCACACTATAGATCTATATTGACCCAACTCTATAGATCTACACTCACCGGCCACTTTATCAGGTACACCTGTCCAACTGCTCGTTAACACTTAATTTCTAATCAGCCAATCACATGGCGGCAACTCAGTGCATTTAGGCATGTAGACATGGTCAAGACAATGTCCTGCAGTTCAGACCGAGCATCAGTGTGGGGAAGAAAGGTGATCTGAGTGACTTTGAACCTGGCATGGTTGTTGGTGCCAGAAGGGCTGGTCTGAGTATTTCAGAAACTGCTGATCTACTGGGATTTTCACACACAACCATCTCTAGGGTTTACAGAGAATGGTCTGAACAAGAACAAATATCCAGTGAGCGGCAGTTCTGTGGGCGGAGATGCCTTGTTGATGCCAGAGGTCAGAGGAGAATGGCCAGACTGGTTCCAGCTGATAGAAAGGCAACAGTGACTCAAATAACCACCCGTTACCACCAAGGTAGGCAGGAGAGCATCTCTGAACACACAGTACGTCGAACTCTGAGGCAGATGGGCTACAGCAGCAGAAGACCACGCCGGGTGCCACTCCTTTCAGCTAAGAACAGGAAACTGAGGCTACAGTTTGCACAAACTCATGGAAAGTGGACAATAGAAGATTGGAAAAACGTTGCCTGGTCTGATGAGTCTCGATTTCTGCTGCCACATTCGGATGGTAGGGTCAGAATTTGGCGTCAGCAACATGAAAGCATGGATCCATCCTGCCTTGTATCAGCGGTTCAGGCTGGTGGTGGTGGTGTAATGGTGTGGGGAGTATTTTCTCTTTGGGCCCCTTGGCACCAACTGAGCATCGTTGCAACGCCACAGCCTACCTGAGTGTTGTTGCTGACCATGTCCATCCCTTTATGACCACAATGTTCCCAACTTCTGATGGCTTCTTTCAGCAGGATAATGTGCCATGTCATAAAGCTGGAATCATCTCAGACTGGTTTCTTGAACATGACAATGAGTTCACTGTACTCAGATGGCCTCCACAGTCTCCAGATCTCAATCCAATAGAGCATCTTTGGGATGTGGTGGAACGGGAGACTCGCATCATGGATGTGCAGCCGACAAATCTGTGCCAACTGTGTGATGTCATCATGTCAATATGGAGGAAACTCTGAGGAATGCTTCCAGCACCTTGTTGAATCCATGCCACCAAGAATTGAGGCAGTTCTGAAGGCAAAAGGGTCCAACCCGTTACTAGCATGGTGTACCTAGTAAAGTGGCCGGTGAGTGTATACTGACTTGGCTACAGATCTATGCCAACCAGACTAAAGATCTATACTGACCCAACTATAGATCTATACTACCCGACTTTATAAACTGACTAGACAATACTAACCCAACTCTATGGATCTCTACTGACCCGACTCTATTGATCTATACTGACTAGACTCTATAGATGTGGACTGCCTAAAGTCTATAGATCTATACAGGCAACTCCAGAGATCTTTACAGACCTCTATAATGACAAGACTATACAGATGTAAACTGTACTGATGAGATCTATGTAAACAAGACCCTGTAGAGATCAACAGCCTGGAGTCTAAATATTTGACCAGACTATCCCCAGTGTAATCTAGGTTGACTTGAATGTATATATATCTAGACTCTGGCGATAGAGAGACTGGATAGATCCAGACAGACTAGAGTGTGCGTACCTGCTGGTGCCTGCTGCTCTCTGGTCTTCTTCACTTCCTCATGTCCGGTTTGTTTTCAAAGCGCAGTCTACGTCACGCTGGGGGTGTTGGTTTGATTACACCGAGTCTCCCGCCGGATCGCAGCAGCCTGTGGGCGCTGTTCCCGCCCCCCCGGGCGCTGCTGGCTGCTACAGCGAGCACCTCCAAACTCGCGCCGCCAAAGTCTCAACAGAGGGCGGGAACAGGAACCCTATCCGCACCCCCGCTCACCACCAGGGGGCAGTCCACAGCATGGCTTGCAGTACAGCTAGCGTCCAGCAGAGGGCGTCGTGCAGCTGCTGACCAGTCTGTGGTTGACTGGCGGTGCAGCTTGTTGAGCGGCTCTGTTCACTTAAACTGGAAAAGGTTGAATCCAAGTGCTGAATATGAATATATATGTTAATTCTAAAAATACATTCTAAGTAAACAAATATTGTCTCAAATGTGATAAAAAGTGACTTTCAGAAATCCACACAACCTGTTATTTTCAGCTTAAGCCTTTTTACAAATAGCTCCTCCTAACTTTCTACTGATAATGGTTGTAATTATCAGTCCAGTTCTGGCCTCCTAGCACTGGCTTCCTGTACCATTCAGGATTCAGTTCTAAATCCTTCTCCTTGTCTATAAAGCTCTTCATGGTCTGGCACCCTCTTATATCTCAGACCTGATAAAACCCTATTGCCCCACTAGGACACTCTGTTCTCTGAATGCAGGCCTACTGGTGGTTCCAAGAATCTCTAAGTCTAGATGTGGAGCCAGAGCCTTCAGCTACCAAGGCCCTCTGCTGTGGAACCATCTCCCAGTCTCAGTCCTGGAGGCAGACACCCTCTCTACCTTCAAGAGGAGGTTAGAAACCCTCCTCTGTGACAGAGCCTACACATAGACCTACAATCCTAGATAAGCTGCTCTAGGTTGAGTCTGCCACATTGAGCTCTACCTTCTCCAGTCTCTCTGTGGGTGTGGATCGGGCTCACGTTCCCTCTTTCATCTCACTCTCCTCTTGGTCTCTCCCCATCTGTCCTCCACCTCCTCCTCCTCTTCCTCCACTTCCTTCTCTCCTTTCCTATTCCTGACTATGCAGGACTAACCTATGGACCGGGGACTGCGTGTCCCCAGAGTCTCAGTGCTTTCTTCCCTCCAGGTTCCATAGATGCTGAGCTGGATCCAGGACTCTGTCCCTCACCACGGCTCTTCCTGCTGCATGCTCTGTTTCTACTCTGGACTGATTCGACCTCTGACCTTTAATCTAAACTGTCAGCCATCTGTCCATGTATCTCTCTATAATGTCCTCTTCTGTCCTCCTGTCCTCCTGGGGGAGGATCTCCTCCTCTGTCTCTCTCTGAGGTTTCTCCTTGTTCTCCCTGTCAGGGTTTTTCTGGGGAGTTGTTCCTCAGCCTTTGTGAGGGTCTAAGAACAGGGGGTGTCCACTGTGGACATGTTGTTGCTCTCTGTGTGAAGTGTCCTGAGATAAAGGCTGTTATGAACTGGCACTTAGAACAAATAAAGATGAGTTGAGTTGAGAAGAAGCCCCTGTTGGTCTCGATGTGGTTTCTCTGTTCTCTGGACTGTTGTTCCTCGTGTTTTGTCAGTGTCCGGTGACTGAGCAGCTCACGGTGTCAGAGGTTCTTCTCTGCTCATGGGAAACACGTGTTGAGAGGATCTGAGAGGAGATCTGCTCTGTCCTCTCAGAGGGAACATAAACAAAGTTCTACTCAGAAACGTCCCAGAGCAGCTGGCAGCTCCAGAGTGGGCTTCAAACCTTCAAACAGAGACCTGCTGACCCCTCCAGGTCCTTGTCCAGCTGTGTCCAGCTCTGTGTCCTCCTGGACCCAAGCCTCTGGAGATGACTATTTCCAAGGCTTCTGTGAACATTGTGTCTGTGGAGAGTTCCAGAAAGCTGCTGCTTGTTGTTCAGCACATTTCATCACTGCATCTTGTGAAAGTTTCTGTTCAGAACGACACGTTCTGTGTCCAGTCCATGCTTGTCCTGAGAGCTGGACCACGAGACCAGGGGAGTGCTGACATCAACACCCCTCAACACTCATCAACACTCGTCCATGCATTCACAACTTCTGTTCATAGAATGGGAGCACACACACTCACACACACACACACACACACACACACACACGCACACACTCACAGTCACTCTCACGCACTCACACACACACACAGTCACACTCACTCACACACTCACACACTCACTCACACACTCACACTCATACACTCACTCACACACACTCACTCACACACTCACACACTCACTCACTCACACACACTCACTCACACACTCACACACTCACTCACTCACACACTCACACACTCACTCACACACGCTCACTCACACTCACTCACTCACACACTCACTCACTCACACACACTCACTCACTCACACACTCACACACTCACTCACACACACGCAAACAAACAAACAGGAGGGAGAGAACAGAGGACCAAAGGCGCTGATTGGTCGAAGCTGCGCAGTGATTCTCTTATCACCTGTATTGATTGTGATTGGTCGCCTGGTCCAGCGGTCTGCGCTCTGATTGGCCGAGCGCTGCTCTCCTCGAGGACCCAAACAACTGGACACGCGACTCCAGCGGCAGGACAAGGTCCGAGTCCCGGTACTTAACGAGTCGGACGGCTCCGGGTTCATCGGTGTTTACCGGACCTGTGTGTGACCCTGCAACCGTATGTTATTTTTTTTTTTTTAGCTTATTGTTAGTTTGTGTTTATTATTATTATTATCATTATTTTAGTTTGTAAATTATTTTATTACCATAATTTTTTCGCTCCCAGGCTCTGGTTCCTTCTGCAGTCTCTGTCCGACGTGTCCCTGTCCCCCCTGTCTGTCTGTCCCGGTCTGTCCCGGTCCGTCCCGGGATGTTTCCTCTGGACTGTCCCTGGAACTTGTCCTTCGCGGGCTGCGGGTTCCTCGGGATCTACCACGTGGGGGTCGCGAGCTGCTTGCTCGAGCGCGCACCCTTCCTTGTGCACGAGGCCCGGAACATCTACGGAGCCTCGGCCGGAGCCCTGACGGCCACCGCCCTGGTCACCGGAGTCTGCCTCGGTACGGTACCGGTACTGGACCCCTGAACCATAGCAAGGACCATGCAGAACCCAGACAGGGTTCAACTAGGATTCAATCTGTCACCAACTTGTAATTAACCCTGTCATTAAGCAGCATCATAAGTTCTGATGGTTCTGCTCCACAGTCATAGTGAGAGGAACCAGAACCTCTGATGTTTGATTAATGAAGCGGCTGTTGTTGTCTCAATGAGATGTCTCAACCTGTGGTGGATGACACAGAGCCTGCTCACACACACACACACACACACACACACACACACACACACACTGACATGGTCAGGGTCCAGTAAATTAATTACCTGAGCTGGAAAGGTTCTGTAAAGTTCTAACCATCCTGCTTGTTCCTGTTCTCCTGAGGAACCTCCTCTGACCTCACCGACCGTCTGTGTCCTCAGGTGAAGCAGGCGCCAGCATCATCGACGTGGCGAAGGAGGCGCGCCGGCGCGTCCTGGGGCCCATGCACCCGTCCTTCAACCTGGTGAAGATCGTGCGCCACATGCTGCACCGCACGCTGCCCGCCGACTGTCACCTGCAGGCCACCGGACGCCTCGGCATCTCCCTGACCCGGGTCAGCGACGGAGAGAACGTGCTGCTGTCACACTTCAACGACAAGGAGGAGCTGGTGCAGGTCAGAGCTGCTCCTCAGGCTCCACCCACTGTCCCCCCTAACATTTTACACTGAGATGGAGGGAACATTCCTTCCTGTCAGTTGCACTGAAACTCTTCTTTCATACAACCTCACACATTACAGGCTGAACAGGTCCATGACCCTGGATTCATGGTGCTCCCAGTTAACCTTGGTTGGTTCAGCAGTAACATGGACTGATATACAACGGAACGTTAGAATGAATTTGTTAGATGATCAGCTGGTGTTGTCCATTCAGAACGAGTGAAGAGTCAGAGGAGATCCTCCTGGAACACCTCCTCACTGTGCCACTGGTACTCCACAAACCTGTGACCTTCAGGCTACAAATCCAGGTCCAGAACCAGAAGACCACGGCTCCCCATCATAGAACTGAGTCTCAGACCTTCAGAACCAGGAGCAGAACCAAGGATCAGGCTGGGAGCAGATGTCAGGATGTGGTTCCTGATGGGACGGTTCAGTTTTAGTCCCATCAGAACTTTTGCTGCTTAGCTCTGGTTGTTTTCAATCACTGAAACAAACCGTTTATAACAATCATTGACTCCATAGTTTCACAATTTTTTGACATTGTATTGATAAAAAGTAAAAATCCCAGGTTGCCACCTGCAGTTCTTAAACTTTTGTGATATTTAACACTAATATACATCGATATACGTATAATGCTAAAGTTGAAACAGGGAATCGTCTCTCTCTCCCTCAGGCCTGTGTCTGCAGTGCCTACATCCCAGTGTACTGTGGCCTGATCCCCCCCACCCTGCAGGGAGTGGTAGGTCTGGGGAGTGGGGGGGTGGGGGGTTGGATCGAGAGATAGATCGATAGACACATAGATAGATAGAGGAGGACAGTCTAAAGGAGGAGAATGTTTCTGTGTTTACTCAGTGTCACATGTGTGGAAACAATGATTTCTGTTTAGTTGTTTTGACAAACACGTTTGTAGCACAAAGGTTTTCATGGAAACATGATTGAGCAACAGCAGCATTCCTGCACACACACACACACACACACAAACACACACACACACACACACACACACACACACACAGGCAGCCTGTCCTCTCACTCTGTGAAGGTTCAGCAGCTTCTGAAAACAAACCAGATCAATGATCCTGATGTCACTCTGCTGCTGCCTGCTGCTGTCTGCTGCTACCTCCTGTATCCTGCTGCCTCCTGTCTCCTGCTGCCTCCTCTCCTCCTGTCTCCTCCTGTCTCCTGCTGCATCTTCTCCCCCTGCATCCTGTCTCCTGCTGTCTCGTGGCTCCTGCTGCCTCCTGTCTGTTGCTGTCTTCTGTCTCCTGTGTCCAGCGGTACGTGGATGGGGGGATCTCTGACAACCTGCCCCAGTCAGAGCTGAGGACCACCATCAGCGTGTCTCCGTTCAGTGGGGAGAGTGACATCTGTCCCCGGGACGTGTCCACCAACCTGCACGAGCTGCGCTTCACCAACACCAGCATTCAGTTCACCCAGTCCAACCTGTACCGGCTCACTAGAGCCCTGTTCCCCCCAGAGCCCCCGGTACGCGCACACACACACACACACACACACACACACCTTAGTACACCCACTGACTGTTACTGCGGGACTGGAACAAGTCTGTGTGTGTGTGTGCAGATCATGAAGGCCATGTGTAAACAGGGATATAAAGATGCTCTGCACTTCTTAAAGAAGAACGGTAGGAAACTGTTTCCAGAGTTTGTATTTAAAATGCAATAGAGTGAAAAAACTTATTAGTGGTTGCCAGATCCGCATGAAAGGAGCCAGAGCAGGAACAGAGTGATGTAACAAACAGGACTGATGAGGGGTTGAAACACAGACCGATGACAGGGTAGAACTCTGCTTTCAGGGCTGCTTGGTTCCAACGGACCCCTGGGACACCGAGTCATGCTGCCTGCTGCTGCCGAGGGCCCCCAGGGTCCGGAGGAGGAGCAGGAGGAGGAGGAGCAGGAGGTGTCTGCGGTCCAGTCTTCATCTCAAGAGGAGCACTTCATGGAGTGCCTTCCTCCCATCCTACACAGCGGTACCACAACCAGTCACATGCACACACACACACACACACTGAGGCAGACCCCTCACCTGTGTGTGTGTGTGTGTGTGTGTGTGTGTGTGTGTATGTGCAGCCCTGCTGGAGGCCTGCAGGGAGAGGAGGACTCTGCTCCGGTCTGTCAGGAACTCTCTGCCTCTTCGTCTGGCCTCTGCTGTGATGCTGCCCTGCACGCTGCCCCTGGAGTCAGCCATGTCCTGCTCCCTCAGGTAACTCCTGCACACCTCCTCTCACCTCCTGCTCCTCCTGACACTCCTCTGACCTTCTGGAACCTCCTGCCACCTCCTCTGACCTCATGTGTCTCCTCCAGACTCCTGGAGTGGTTGCCAGACCTGCAGGAGGATGTGGGATGGATCAGAGAGCAGGTGATGAAGGCTCTGCAGCTTGTTCTTCGTCAGGCCTCTCAGAGCATCTCCCAGCACATGTCTGCCAGGTAGGAGGTGTGTGTGTGTGTGTGGCTGTGGGTGGGAGGAGGGCGGATGAATAAATAATCAACCACAATTTGAAGCTTTGACATCACTGAGACCAGGACTGTGTCTCCTCCTCCTCCCTCAGGTTCTCCTGTCAGCTGGAGCTGCTCCACTACCAGGGCCCTGCCCCCCCACTCAGCTGCTCCGTCCTGGACGTGTTCTCTCGTCTGGACCAGGTCAAGAGGCAGCTGTTGTCGGGAGTCCTATGCGTCAACATGGACATGCAGGGCTCCTTCAGAGCGCAGCAACAGCGCCTCCTCCTGCTGCACCTCCCTCCTGCTCCTCAGGTTGCAGAAAGCTGCAGCAGCTCCAACAACCTGTGACTCCTCAGACTACTCTAGGTCCAGAATGTGGAGGGAGGACGAAGGTCAGGACGATGAGTATGTCAGATCTGAGAACTGCTGGGGAGGAGCTCCAGGCTGGAGAGTCCTGGTGGAGCAGTCAGAGCCCAGGATGAGCTCTGAACACTGAACCATGTTCCAAGAGCTTCTCTGGATCTGATCTAGAGGTGGAACCAACGTTGTTGTGAATGTCACTCATCATAGAATACAGCTCTTCTTGGTTTGATTTTAAAAGAACTTCTGTTAGTTGTTGCTGAAAATAATCCTTTTGATTAGTTTATATTTAAATGTGCACATGATCAAAAGTGAATTTCCACAATCAGTGAAATTTGTACTTTGTTCTTTGGTGAGATTAGTTAATAGAGATATAAAATCAAGAGAGAGAATAAGTGAAGTGAATTTCCCAATGTTTACCTTATCTTTATGTAAATGTGTGTATTTGTGTGTGTGCGTTACACTTTTAGTGATGAGTAATGGTTGTGATACAAAACACATTAAACAAAAATTCAATACACCAAAAGAGTTTAAAACACATTTATTAACCGAGTAGAAGGTTTAGAAATAGTTGTACACACTGAAATGGGGCCCCCCCATGCCACACCCCCCTCCCCCCTCCCCCCTCCCCCCTCCCCCCTCCCCCCGGCCCCTCCGCCCTGTGCCTGCAGTGCGTCTGACTAACAATCAGTCAGATTGACTGCTGTCAGTCACTGCAGTGACAGAGTGAAGCTGCGTGTTGTGTCACATTACAAAAGAAGGTCTCGCTCCTCCTGCCTGCACATATGCGCATCCTTTGTGCCAAATGGGGCCCCTATTGGATTGTGGGGCCCCTATTGGATTGTGGGGCCCCTATTGGATTGTGGATATATAAGATATGATGACTGGTTGCTTTTAAGTATTGTAATGGTGTACAATAATAAGCCCTTCCTTTCCATTGCCACTTATTATCCACTGTGTCACTTTATTTATATTATTTATGTCAGCTGTTTTATTGTGTTATTGTGTTGTCTTTTTTTAACAATATCCACAGAAGTTTTGTTGTAGGAACGCAATGACAATAAATCTCTTGAATCTTGAAACTTCATACCTCAGAAGCATGTTATCAATAGCCTTTATTAATAAATGATTCATCAAAAAACAAAAAACAAGTCAGAAACGAGTACACACAAACACATGCATCTATTTTACCTCTACTTCTTCTTAATTAATTACTTCTACTGAAATTAATTAATGGAAGGAAATTAATTTATTGTGGAGGGGCTTTCATGTCTTAAAAATGCATGAAAAAATGGAAATACAGCCCTGTAAACAGTCATATAAAGTGTACAAGCCTGTAAATATATGACTGTTAATATAATATTAAAATATACAAATATTTCTAAGTGTAAAGAGAAGAGTAAAGGGAAGGGAAGAGTAAAGAGAGGACCACTGTCAGGGAGCACTTTCGATTTCGTTTTCATATTTTGAATATTTTTTCATTAAATTGGACGGAAATTCCTTCAAAGCCCAATTCCTATTTGGAATTTTTCATATAAAAGGGCTTTTCTGTGTCGAGGTTCCACTATACTACTAATTGTGTGGAAATGTAAAAGAGTAGAAGTAAAAACTAGGCTGAAAATTTACTACTCCATTAAAGTATAGATAACCAAAATTTCTACTTAAGTAAGGGAACAAAGTATTTGTACTTCTTTACTTGGCACCTCTGTTTAAATGAATTGCGGTGCGGTCATAACATGATGCAGTTACAACGTGTGACCAGCAGGGGGCGCACCCGGTAATCAGAGGGAGAAGGTCTGAGCCGCCACTAGGGGCAGCAAGTAACCATAGGGTGCAGTTATGGGTTCAGCACTAGGGGGCGGCGTCTGCACTTCCATAGTCCCGCCTGCAGGCGGCGCTCCTCCTCCTGCTCAGTGTCTCCGGGTCTGGATCATGGCGGCCACGGATCGGTCCCGGTCCGAGGCGGCTCGGCAGCGGCGACAAGAGCAGCTGCAGCGCTGGTTCGGTTCGGAGACGGAGCGGACCGGGCCCGAGCTGCGGGCCTCCCGGCCCCGGGTCCGGTTCGCCCAGGGCGCGGTGTTCATGGCCGCCTGCTCGGCTGGGGACCGCGGGGAGGTGGCCGAGCTGCTGCGGGGCGGAGCGGACCCGAACCGGGCCAACATCGACGGCATGACGGCGCTGCACCAGGTAGGTACCGGGCTGGGCCGGAGAGCCCTCCCCGGAGCCCCGGGGCCTCTCCCCGAGCTTTGCTGGAGTTCGCCGGGAACTTTTCTCACGGTGTTATGGGACGAAGCTCCGGTCCTCCCCCCTCCCGGTCCCCTCCGGTACTGGTCCGGTACCGGAGTTGAGGCTGCCACGTTGAACCGGATCGGGACCGGTACCGGGGGACATCGGGAAGGGTTTGTAGCGGGGCAACAGGTCTGTGAGCGGGGTGGGGGTCCTCACAGTCTCAGGAGAAGTTGGGGGGGGTAGTCCTTAGGGGGACCTGCTCCTCTTTCTGCCTCCTTTCTCCTCTTTGTCCTGTCTCCTCCTCTTCCTCTTCATTCTCCTCATCCTCCTCCTCTTTCACCCTTTCTTCCCCCTCTCCTTTTCCTCCTCCTCTTTCTCTTCCTTTCCTCTTCTCTTTCTCGTCTTCCCCTTGCTTCTTATTCCCCTCCTCCTCCACCACCTCTGTCTTCTCTCCTGTTGCTCCTCGTTGCCAGGCAACAAGGTCAGTCGTCTTTCCATCCAGTTTCCATGTCTGTCTGTCTCTCTCTCTCTCTCTGTAACCTGCTCTCTGATTGGCTGGTTGATGCGACCTCACGATTATTTATCAAGCAGGAAGTGATCGTTGATGACGTCACTTGTTGACCTGTCAGACTGGTGCAGATCTGTGACCTTTAACCCCTCTGGGCAGAGTTCAGGTCCAGAGCTCTCAGAACACCCTGAAGTCTGTTCTGTTAATAGGGTTGTTTTTTGTGTTGTTGTTGTATTGTTGTGGTCAGGTTGCTAATCAGCTGCTCTCCCTCAGGTTGTGTGTCTGTGGAGCTATTATAAGACAGACTAAAGATAAGTTATCAATGATACAAGCCTGAGTGATGGAGGCTGTAGTGGAGGCGGGTGGAGGCTTTGATGAGGCCGTGTGTTGGAGGCTGACTGATGGAGGCTGTGGTGGAAGCTTTGATGGAGGCTGAGTGATGGAGACTGGTGGAGGCTGTGATGGAGGCTGAGTGATGGAGGCTGTGGTGGAAGCTGTGATGGAGGCTGAATAATGGAGACTGGTGGAGGCTGTGGTGGAGGCTGGTGGAGGCTGGTGGAGGATGGAATCACTGCAGGGTGCTGATGGCTCCTGGAGGTTCTGAGGTTTCTGAGGCTCGTCTGTAGAGGACAAGAGGTGAGGCAGCTCCTGCAGCTGTTCATGGGACTGGATCACACTGGAGCAGCTGCTCCTCAGGAGGAGAGGCTGAACACTGGCTGTGTGTGTGTGTGTGTGTGTATGTGTGTGTGTGTGTGTGTGTGTGTGTGTGTGTGTGTTTGGGAACTCTGTGGAGGCTTTGAGCAGGGCAAGGTTAGAGCAGGAGACAGAAGCTCTTTGTTCTCAGAGTCTGAGGAGGATCTGGGTCTGGTCTCTGCTCCTCCTCACTGCTCCTTGCTCCTCACTTCTGTTCTCTGTACTCCTTCTCCTGCCTCTCCTCCTCTTCCATCCTCTGTTGTTCCTTGTTGCCAGGCAACAAACACATCTTTCCATCTAAACACTCCCTGTCTGTCTGTCTCCTTTCATCTGTGTGTCAGGAGACAGGGAACTGGTAAAGCAGGTCCAGGACTGACCCCAGTGTGTGTGTGTGTGTGTGTGTGTGTGTGTGTGTGTGTGTGTGTGTGTGTGTGTGTGTGTGTGTGTGTGTGTGTGTGTGTGTGTGTGTGTGTGTGTGTGTGTGTGTCAGGCCTGCATCGATGAGAACTCGGAGATGGTCCAGTTCCTGGTGGAGAGCGGAAGCGATGTGAACCGAGGAGACAACGAGGGCTGGACGCCGCTGCACGCCGCCGCTTCTTGCGGCTTCGTCCAGATCGCAAAGTGAGTTCTCCCACTGCTCCCACTGCTCCCAGTCTGAGCCTCCTCTAAGTGTGTGTGTGTGAGCAGGTTCCTGATCGAGCATGGGGCTCAGGTGGGGGCGGTGAACAGCGAGGGGGAGCTGCCGCTGGACGTGGCCAAAGAGGACGCCATGGAGAGACTGCTGAAGGCTGAGATCAAGAGGCAGGGTGAGAGAGCCTGAGAGTGTGTGTGTGTATGTGTGAGAGAGAGGGAGAGAGAGAGAGAGAGCTGGACAACTCAGGGATTATTACAGTGTTCAGATTACAGATTATACATCTGCACAGTAGCACACATACACACACACACACACACACAGCTGTTACCTAACCACCCCTCTCACATCAGAGCAGTATCCTCATCTTCACATGTTATTACTGGCCACAACAGAAAACACACACATACACACACACACACACACACCTACCAGGTGAACAGTTAGTGATGTTAGCTGCTCAGAGAGTCTCAGACGGAAGCAACATGTGCGTGTGTGTGTGTGCGTGTGTGTGTGCGCGCGTGCGTGTGTGTGTATGTGTGTGTGTGCGCGTGCGTGTGTGCGCGTGTGTGTGTGTGTGCGTGCAGAGATTGATGTGGACAGTGCCAGGAAGGCTGAGGAGCGGCTGATGCTGCAGGACGCCATGGCGGTGCTGGCAGGAAGTGGAGCTCTGACCCCCCACCCCAACACTCAGGCCACCGCCCTGCACGTCGCAGCTGCCAAGGGCTACATCCAGGTGCTGAGGTGAGAGGGCGGGGCCTCCATGGGTGGGGCTACAGGGGTGGGCTCCGCAGGTCAGTCCTGACCTTCCTCCTCCTCCTCCTCCTCCTCCTCCCAGGGTGCTCCTCCAGGTGGGGGTGGATGTTGACAGCAGAGACTGTGATGGCTGGACGCCGCTGCACGCAGCGGCCCACTGGGGCCAGGAGGACGTGTGCTCGCTGCTGGCGGACAGCATGTGTGACATGACCGCTGTCAACAACGTGGTGAGACAAACGTCAACAACAACAACAACACAGCAGACATCTCAACTGTGTCTCCATGGTCCAGCGTGCTGTCTGTGTGTGTGTGTGTGTGTGTGTGTGCTGCAGGGGCAGACCCCTATGGATGTGGCTGATGAGAGTCTGGCTGATGTTCTGGAGGAGCTGCAGAAGAAGCAGAACGCTGTGAGTCCATGTTGGGTTCACATGTGTTCATGTGTATTCATATGCTCATGTGTTCATGTGTGTTTATATGTGTTCATGTGTGTTCACATGAACATGTGTGAGTTCATGTGTGCGTGATTTGTCTGCAGCTCCGAAGTGAGAAACAGAAGCTGCTGGTGATAGAGACGAGTCCGCCCATAGCCATGGTGCCGGTGCGCACACGCAGGTCAGTGTGTATGTGTGTGTGTGTGTGTGTGTGTGTGTGTGTGTGGGGGGGGGGGGGGGGGGGGGGCTCAGCCTGTGTGTGGTTGCCAGGTTAGCAACAAAAGAGCCAGATCTGAGCAGGAACAGAGTGCAATGTTCTACATTTAGAATCGACTAGCTACATGTAGCTTCATCCAGCTTCTGTGTTAGAGAACAAGGGGACCGCACCACCAACCGTTCCATGTTTCTGTGTGTGTGTGTGTGTGTGTGTGTGTGTGTGCTTTGCTGTGGAGTTGTGAGGTGCCCAGAGCTCCAGACTAACATCGAGGCCGTAAGGATCTGGGATTTGGGATGATAATTAATCTTACTCTGGCAGAACCAGAGTAGGCTCCTCTTTGAGTGAGGAGCAGTCAGCAGGAGCAGTGCTGTGTCTCCTCTAAGCTCTGGGGAGATGGAGGTCCTCACCAGGACCTGGCAGGAGTAGTGAGAGGAGCAGATCACAGTGAAAACAGCAGGAATGTTCCTCCTCCCGCTCCTCGCTGCTGCTCCTCGAGACACTAGCTCTAGGACTAGCACTAGGAGGAGACACTAGCTCCACAGAACCGCTGCCCCCCCCCCACCTGCTGCATGCTGCTGTGATTGGCTGCACTTGGAACGAGGCCCTCACCAATTGGCTCCTGCATGACCCCCCCCACCCTCCCCACCCCTTACTTGGCCCCGCCCCTGCAGGACTTCTATCACTCGTCTTAGCAGCAAGGAGAAGATGGAGAAGATCTGTCTGCATGACAGAGAGAAGCACCCGCCGCCCACGCTGCCCTGCAGCCCCCCCGAGGAGGAGGAGGACGAAGGCCAGAACCAGAACCAGAACCAGAACCTGGACCTAAACCAGAATCTGAACCTCACTCAGAACCTGAACCAGGGCCCTGGCCCGGCCCGGTCCAGCAGCTCCAGCTCCGAGGATGACAGCGAGTCTGAGAGTGATGCCGAGGCTGGTTAGACACACACACACACACACACCCACACACACACCCACACACACCCCTGGTCCTGGTCTCCTGCAGTGGAGCCTCCAACCTGCTCCTGGAGGAGGAGCAGGAGGAGGGGTTACACATTCACACTCATTTATGTAGCATGTTAATGATGAGGTACAGGTGAGGTACTGGTGAGGTATTGGTGAGGTACTGGTGAGGTACTGGTGAGGTATTGTTGAGGTACTGATGAGGTACTGATGAGGTATTGGTGAGGTATTGATGAGGTACTGGTGAGGTATTGATGAGGTATTGGTGAGGTACTGGTGAGGTATTGATGAGGTATTGGTAAGGTATTGATGAGGTACTGGTGAGGTATTGATGAGGTATTGGTGAGGTACTGGTGAGGTATTGATGAGGTATTGATGAGGTATTGATGTTCTGGGTCCTGTCCAGAGAAAGCCAAGAACAGAGAGATGATCAACAACTTGAACAACAAGCGTAACGCGGCTGGCGTCGTCCCCTCCATGACCACCAGTGCGACAGTTGGGAGGAAGGTCAGATACACACACACACACACACACACACACACACACACACACACACACACACACACACACACACACACACACAGGTAGACCTAAAACAGGTCATAACTCAGTCCACCATCCCTCAGGTGGACCCCCCTCGGTCAGACCCCCCTGCCCCCCCCGAGGCCCCGGGCTCCTGGAGGACGTCCCTGAGGAAGGCGGGCAGCTCAGTGACTCTGGGCTCTGCAGGTCTGGACCCAGGTCCTGAGCCCAGCAGAACCCCCCAGAGTGGCATGACCCGCTCCGCCTCCAGCCCCCGCCTCAGCACCGAGCCAGAGCTCAGGGTAACACCCCCACACACACACTCTCCCAACCCCCAGCCCCCCCAGTCAGGGAACCTCAACAACTCCAGTCTCCTCCTTCCAGGAGCCCAGACTGGCCCGGGTCCCCCCCACACCCACACGCAGGCTCTTCAGCATCCCAGACAGCAGCCAGGACGGCTCCAACAGGTGGGGGAGTGGGGGGGGGGGGGTGTCTGAGAGGGAATGTCTGAGAATGAGAACTTGAATCTGTCTGAATCACTAAATCACTGCACACCCCCCCACCCCCCACCCTACCCCCCACAGCTGGCTCAGCAGGAGCTCCTCTTACTCCCGCCGCCTCCACAGCCAATCAGGGAATGATCACACTAGCTCCACCCCCTCTCTGCTCCACAGGTCAGTCATGCTGTTGGCTCTGTGTGTGTGTGTGTTCTGGTGACTCCTCCCCAGATGTTCTAACCAGCTCAACAGGAAGCAGATGCTGATTGGTCAGAGAGTTCTCATACCGACCCTTAGACCTGCCCCTGTGTGTGTGTGTGTGTGTGTGTGTGTGTGTGTGTGTGTTTCCAGCTCATCCTATGGAAAGAGACTGGACGAGCTCACTGTGACCTCAGGAACAGGAGCACCCTCCACTGGACTCAACAGGTGAGGCTCACTCCTCCTCCTGCTCCTTCTCTTCCTCCTGCTCCTCCTCCCCCTCCTCTTTCTCCTGCTCCTCCTCCTCCCTCCTCACAGATGTTCTCTCCTATAGAGCTCCTCCTCCTCAGGAGCAGGTGGAGAAGAAGGAGCAGGTGGGAGGCTCCACCACAGGAGACCAGGAGAGCAAACAGAGACGCAAGTAAGTGAGTGACTGAGTGAGTGACTGAGTGAGTGACTGAGTGAGTGAATGAGTGAGTGACTGAGTGAGTAAGTGACCGACTGACGATTGAGTGAATGAGTGAGTGCGTGTGTGAGTGCGTGCTGGCGGTGTGTTGATGGGGCTCTGTGATTGGTCCAGGTCCTACCTGACCCCGGTGCGGGACGAGGAGGCGGAGGCTCAGAGGAAAGCTCGCTCCAGACACGCTCGACAGTCCCGGCGCTCCACACAGGTACAGCTGCACCTGCTCAGGTGTGTGTGTGTGCTCCAGAACTGCTCTGACTGTGTGTGTGTGTGTGTGTGTGTGTGTGTGTGTGTGTGTGTGTGTGTGTGTGTGTGTGTGTGTGTGTGCGCACAGGGTGTTACGCTAACAGACCTGCAGGAGGCTGAGAAGACCATAAAGACAGACAACAAAGGGAGGGAGAAAAGGGAGGAGGAGGAGGAGGAGGAAAAGATGAAGGAGGCCAAGGCCAAGAAGGGAGAGGAAGGGGTGAGAGGGAGCTGCTTCTACATGTCCTAGATCTACATCTGTTCCCAAGTCCTGCTCTGTGCTCTGTGGAGGTCACATGTTCCTCCAGGTCCAGAGAGATGAGGGCGACTGACACTTGCCTCAGTACCTACGAGTGTGTTCACTGTGTGCGTGTGTGTGTGTGTGTGTGTGTGTGTGTGTGTGGACAGGAGGTGAGCTGGAGGTCTCGTATTGCCAGCCTGCAGAAGTCTGACCTACTGGGCCTCACCCAGCCCACCGGGGCCCCCAGGGGCCCCACCAGGGACCGCAGGGGTAATGCACATTCACCCACACACATGCTCACCCTCCCCCCACAACCACACAGACTCTGGCAGCCTGTGTAACTGTGTGTCTGGTCCAGATGTGGAGCTGGGCTCAGGAGAGAGTGAGACGGAGCGATGGGCAAGAGAGAGGAGGGAGAGGAGGCAGGCCAGAGCCAGGAGGAAGGCCCAGAGGACGGGAGAGGTGAGGGGGTGGGAGCTAACAAGTACCTAATAACTCGCTCACTCAGTCACTCGCTCACTCCCTCACTCACCATGTTGTGTCTGTCTGCAGAGTGACAACGAGCCCAGTGGAGAGGAGGAGCTGACAGGCAGCAGCCAGGACACACAGGTGTGTGAGAGTCTCCCTCTGTGTGTGTGTGTGTGTGTGTGTGTGTGTGTGTATTAGTGGTCTGTAACGTGTGTGTGTGTGTTCTCTGTCCACAGACAACCCGACATCTGATTTCAAGGTGAGTTTGACTTTTGACCTCAGGTGTGACCTCTGACCTAACCTCTGACCTGACCTCTGACCTCTGTTCAGGTCGGACACTTCTATTAATGACTGTATGCAGGGGAGGGGGCAAGACCCCAAGGACTTCAAGAAGGTGAGGACACACACACACACTCATACTCATACACATACTGTACACAGCTGAGGGAGGGTAATGAGCAATGTCCCAGGTCTTTACAGCTGCGTGTGCATGTGTATTTGTGTGTGAGCCAGCTGTTTGAGGAGGTCTCCAGGGAGAACAGTCAGCTTCAGTCTCAGCTGCAGGACACACAGAGGATCATCAATCAGACCAGGCTGGACTTGGAGAAGGCTACACAGGTGAACACACACACCCACTGTCTCTCCCTCTTGAGGGATTTAATCTCTAAAAGGAAACAGGAAGTAGACAGCAGGACAGCAACCAATCCCTACACTCTTTGTGTCACATGCCTGCACTGTCACTGAGGAATCACTTCCTGTTAACCACCAGAACACCATCAGAACATCACTAGAACAGCACTAGAACACCATCAGAACATCACTAGAACACCATCAGAACATCACCAGAACACCATCAGAACATCACTAGAACACCATCAGAACATCACCAGAACACCATCAGAACATCACTAGAACACCATCAGAACATCACCAGAACACCATCAGAACATCACTAGAACACCATCAGAACACCATCAGAACATCACCAGAACACCATCAGAACATCACTAGAACACCATCAGAACACCATCAGAACACCATCAGAACATCACGAGAACACCATCAGAACACCATCAGAACATCACTAGAACACCATCAGAACATCACTAGAACACCATCAGAACACCATCAGAACATCACTAGAACACCATCAGAACATCACTAGAACACCATCAGAACACCATCAGAACATCACTAGAACACCATCAGAACATCACTAGAACACCATCAGAACACCATCAGAACATCACTAGAACACCATCAGAACATCACTAGAACACCATCAGAACACCATCAGAACATCACTAGAACACCATCAGAACATCACTAGAACACCATCAGAACACCATCAGAACATCACTAGAACACCATCAGAACACCATCAGAACACCATCAGAACATCACGAGAACACCATCAAAACATCACGAGAACACCATCAGAACATCACTAGAACACCATCAGAACACCATCAGAACACCATCAGAACACCATCAGAACATCACTAGAACACCATCAGAGCACCATCAGAACATCACTAGAACACCATCAGAACATCACTAGAACACCATCAGAACACCATCAGAATATCACTAGAACACCATCAGAACATCACTAGAACACCATCAGAACACCATCAGAACATCACTAGAACACCATCAGAACACCATCAGAACACCATCAGAACATCACGAGAACACCATCAGAACACCATCAGAACATCACTAGAACACCATCAGAACATCACCAGAACACCATCAGAACACCATCAGAACATCACTAGAACACCATCAGAACATCACTAGAACACCATCAGAACACCATCAGAACATCACTAGAACACCATCAGAGCACCATCAGAACACCATCAGAACATCACTAGAACACCATCAGAACACCATCAGAACATCACGAGAACACCATCAGAACACCATCAGAACATCACTAGAACACCATCAGAACACCATCAGAACATCACTAGAACACCATCAGAACACCACCAGAACATCACTAGAACACCATCAGAACACCATCAGAACACCATCAGAACACCATCAGAACATCACGAGAACACCATCAGAACACCATCAGAACATCACTAGAACACCATCAGAACACCATCAGAACATCACTAGAACACCATCAGAACACCATCAGAACACCATCAGAACATCACTAGAACACCATCAGAACATCACCAGAACACCATCAGAACATCACTAGAACACCATCAGAACATCACCAGAACACCATCAGAACATCACTAGAACACCATCAGAACATCACCAGAACACCATCAGAACATCACTAGAACACCATCAGAACACCATCAGAACATCACCAGAACACCATCAGAACATCACTAGAACACCATCAGAACACCATCAGAACACCATCAGAACATCACGAGAACACCATCAGAACACCATCAGAACATCACTAGAACACCATCAGAACATCACTAGAACACCATCAGAACACCATCAGAACATCACTAGAACACCATCAGAACATCACTAGAACACCATCAGAACATCACTAGAACACCATCAGAACATCACTAGAACACCATCAGAACACCATCAGAACATCACTAGAACACCATCAGAACATCACTAGAACACCATCAGAACACCATCAGAACATCACTAGAACACCATCAGAACATCACTAGAACACCATCAGAACACCATCAGAACATCACTAGAACACCATCAGAACATCACTAGAACACCATCAGAACACCATCAGAACATCACTAGAACACCATCAGAACATCACTAGAACACCATCAGAACACCATCAGAACATCACTAGAACACCATCAGAACATCACTAGAACACCATCAGAACACCATCAGAACATCACTAGAACACCATCAGAACACCATCAGAACACCATCAGAACATCACGAGAACACCATCAAAACATCACGAGAACACCATCAGAACATCACTAGAACACCATCAGAACACCATCAGAACACCATCAGAACACCATCAGAACACCATCAGAACATCACTAGAACACCATCAGAGCACCATCAGAACATCACTAGAACACCATCAGAACATCACTAGAACACCATCAGAACACCATCAGAATATCACTAGAACACCATCAGAATATCACTAGAACACCATCAGAACATCACTAGAACACCATCAGAACACCATCAGAACATCACTAGAACACCATCAGAACACCATCAGAACACCATCAGAACATCACGAGAACACCATCAGAACACCATCAGAACATCACTAGAACACCATCAGAACATCACCAGAACACCATCAGAACACCATCAGAACATCACTAGAACACCATCAGAACATCACTAGAACACCATCAGAACACCATCAGAACATCACTAGAACACCATCAGAGCACCATCAGAACACCATCAGAACATCACTAGAACACCATCAGAACACCATCAGAACATCACGAGAACACCATCAGAACACCATCAGAACATCACTAGAACACCATCAGAACACCATCAGAACATCACTAGAACACCATCAGAACACCACCAGAACATCACTAGAACACCATCAGAACACCATCAGAACACCATCAGAACACCATCAGAACATCACGAGAACACCATCAGAACACCATCAGAACATCACTAGAACACCATCAGAACACCATCAGAACATCACTAGAACACCATCAGAACACCATCAGAACACCATCAGAACATCACTAGAACACCATCAGAACATCACTAGAACACCATCAGAACACCATCAGAACATCACTAGAACACCATCAGAACATCACTAGAACACCATCAGAACACCATCAGAACATCATCAGAACACCATCAGAACATCACTAGAACACCATCAGAACACCATCAGAACATCATCAGAACACCATCAGAACACCATCAGAACATCACCAGAACATCATCAGAACACCATCAGAACACCATCAGAACATCACCAGAACACCATCAGAACATCACTAGAACACCATCAGAACACCATCAGAACACCATCATACTCTGGTTCTGTCCACAGAGACAGGAGCGACTCACTGACTGCTCAGCTCTGCTGGAGCTGGAGAGGAAGGTAAGACCTGACCCCTCCTTCTCACTCCTCTCCTCCTCTTCTTACACCTCCTCTCATTGCAGCTGTCCTCCTCTCACTCCTTTTATCCTCCTCCTCCTCTCACTTCTCCTGTCACTCCACCTCAGGACCGGCGGATGCTGGAGCGAAGGATGGTTGACCTGGAGGAGGATCTGAAGGTGAGATGCAGACTGCTGGATGGTGATGAAGGTATTGATGTTTTCTCTTTTCTCTGTCTGACCTGATCTCCTCCTCCTCCTCCTCCTCCTCCTCCTCCTCCTCCTCCTCTCCAGGTCCTGGTCGACTTGAGGGCTGATAACCAGCGGCTCAAAGATGAGAACGGAGCTCTGATCCGTGTCATCAGCAAACTATCCAAGTAGAGCAGAGTGCCAGCACCAGCAGGATGCCCCCCCACCCCATGCATCCATCCGTCCATCCATCAGTCCATCCATCCATCCACTCCCCCACCCTCCACACATTCCCCCCAGTGCCAAAGAGAGGAGGGCAAAAGCAGAATGTCCTACATTCATGAACGCCTCAGCTGCAGCATTCTTACATTCCACACTGTGATCATGTGACTCCTGATGATGTCATCATGTGACTCCTGATGATATGTGCTCATGAAGCTCACTCTATTTATTTTATTGTGAACACACACACACACACAGAGCTCCGATTTGGGGGGGGGGGTTTGGTTCCACATGCGAGTGTTTGAATCCACCTACCTCTCTACCTGAGCACTTCCTACACAAGTTTAGTTTGGTGACCACTCTCACACACACACACACACACACACTCACTCACACACTCACTCTCACTCACTCACCCACCGATACACACACACACACACACACACACACACACACTTGGCTCTCTGAAGACAGCGGCAGGAGTCGACCTCAGCACTTTACTCCAGGGCTGCTCCTGGTGCAGCTGAAGGTCAAAGGTCGTCCCTGCTGACCTGACTGGTCTCGTCACCATTAATGAGATGTTTTCAGTTGGTTCAATGATTATTTTGAGTATTATTATTAGTCTGTTTAAATATTAGTCTGAATAATCCCTCTGAGGTCCAAGTCCACCGAGCCTTTCTTCACATGTTGGTTTTTAATATATTAAATGGATTCTTCTTCACCGCAGCAATAAAGTGTGTTTATAACATCTGTGTCTCAGTGACGGATAACTGCACCAGTCTGACTGCGAGGAGCAACAGTTTCAGCTCAGATACTTTCTAATGGTAAACTTAGAGGAGGGGAGGTGCAGCAGGAGGAGCAGTGAGGAGGTGCAGCATGAGCTCCTAATAAGGCATCAGCAGCAGCTGTGAAGCTCTGGCTCTCTGGGAACAGGAGGAAGGATCTGCAGGAAGAGGCCCAGATGATCGCAGCCTTATATGGACACGGCAGAGTCTTTCCCAGGGTCTGGAGCTGTGACCCCGGCACCAAGCCAGCCCCGCTCCCAGCCCTGCAGCGCCTCCTGCTGGAGCACCTGCACCTCCATCATAGGAGGAGAACAGGAGGTCTGTAACAGTAAACTGTACTCAGTGTGCATGGACTTTACATTCAAGGATTCAAGGAGCTATATTGTCATTTCAACACAAACATGGGATGAAACAAAATTTGTTACTGTGACCCTGGTGCAAGCCAGTTAGAGGATTAAGTTTAATAGAAAACACAATAGAAAATATGCAATATAGCTAAGTAAGAAATGTAAATATGTAACTCAGAAAAAAAGTCGAGAGGATGGAGTGAAACATGATACGACCATCGGCAACGTACAAACTCTTCTATGGATGTTGTGCACAACCAGTCACTGCCTCTGAAGATCCTCAGCCCAGACAGGACCGAGGCTGAGGAGGAGCGTCCTCAGCACACACACATACTAAATTAAATAAAAAAAAACAAGTAAATTAGATAGCCTTTTACCTTTGGATGTTTTATGAATAATTAATACATATAGATATTAAAGATTAAGTTATTTATTACTACAGACAATCTTGAATAATGAGCGTTGAACTCTGCTCCACTCCATGTTTTCCAACATCCTCACAAGAGAGCCGGGTTTTCTCTGCAGCACACACACACACACACACACACACACACACTAAAAGGGTTAGACTTTCATACACACTCATAGTAACACAGTAGCAAAGTTCCACATTGGCACACTCCTGTGGAGTCCAGCTGGAGCCTCCTCCTTCCTGCTCCTCTGCAGCTCTTTGTTTGCTCCTCTCGCTGTTCTGGATCTGGATTCTTCAACTTCTCTGGAACTTTTCTGCCGCTTTGTATCTTGGGGGGTGGGTGTTAGGTTCCTCTTCCTGTTCACTTCCTGAGAGAGAAGTCCCGTCAGACTCTGGAATGTATTTATAGAAGTTCTGGATCTTCAGCTTCACCTCCGCACTGCACTGACTCTGATCTCAGTAGGTTCAATGTGACGCGATCTGAACGAATGTGTGTCTGGAGTTTGTCTGTAGGTCCTGGTTCTTCCCAGGCCAACAGGAGAAAGAGCGTGAGAGTGCAGAGGCTCTTCATCATGGTCTTCATCAACTGCTGACAGCAGAGCTGCTGCAGCATCACTAACAAAGGCACCAGCAATAAAAGATAGTTGTAGTAGTTTCCATAAAGTTTTTTTGTTTGTGGATACACATTTTTAACAGTTATATAAAACAAGTTTCCTTGAATCTGTGTGTGGAATGACATTTTGACGTCTATTTCCATGGTAAATGTTGAAAAAATGTGACGCTAACCTGTGACCTCATCTTGTTCTGGTGCAGCACTCTGACCCCCCCCCCCCCGTTCTCCTGTCCCCTGACCCCCCGCCCCGACCACCATGTCCGGTGACTTGGACCCGTACGTGTTCTGGTCCGACTCTCTGCCCAGCGACCGGCGCTTCCTGCCCCCCCTGGCCAACGGGCTGCTGGGCTGGCGTGTCTTCCACGCCGTGATGCACCTGGGCAGCGTGTACAACGGGGAGGGGGGGCGCTGCCACCGCGCCGACGTGCCGTGCCCGCTGGCCGTGCAGCTGCAGCTGGACGGGGCGGAGCAGCAACGCTACACGCTGGACGCACGCACAGGTGAGCTCTGCTCCAATTGGCTGGTTGAAGAAGGGGCGTGGCCCTCACTGTCCTGTCCTCGCCAGGCGTCTTCACCCACGCTCTTAGCTCCGTCCCCGCCACCGTGACCCAGGCGCTGTACGCCCACCGACACCACCCCAACCTGCTGGTGATGGAGGTGCAGCTGGAGCGCCGTGGCCACGCCCCCGCCCCTGGCCCCGCCCCCAGCCCCACCTCTGCCCCTGGCCCCATTACCGTCCACCTGGAGACCACGTTCACTCCACACAGCAAGGACATCCAGTTCCAGGAGGCCCCCGAGTACAGAGGAGGAAGGTGAGGAAGAGGAGAAGAGCTCCATCGTAACACACTGCAGCAGTGGACAGCAGCTGAGGGGGGGCGGGGCGGGGCGGGTCCGTGGAGCCCATGTTACCTGTGTGTGTGTGTGTGTGTGTGTTCGTTCGTCCAGGTTCTGGTTCCTCAGAGCCAGAAACATGATGTGAACATGAACCCTGAGAGAGAGAGTTGATGTTTAGATACTTGAAGGTTTGGAGCCTGGTTTTGTTTGGAAAGTCAGCTGGGGGGGGGGGGGTGTTGGTGATTGCCTGTTGGAGCAAGTTGACCTGAGGTCAGAGGTCACAGTTACTCTCCCCCCCACACTTCCCCAGTCACATCCAGGGGACTGCGACCAGCCCCGAGGTTCCTGGAGGGTCCTGTCCCAGTGTGCACCTGCTGTGGACGCCGGTGCCCCCCTCCCTGTCCCTGCCCCCGGGGCAGAGTGTGGCGCGCTGGGGCTTCATCCTGGCAGCTGCCACCAGCGAGGAGGGGGTGAAGGCGGCCTTCGACCAGGGGCTGGACCTGATGGCCCGCGGCGAGCTGCGCCCCTCCCATGAGAAGGCGTGGGCGGAGCTTTGGCTGCACAGCCAGGTGGAGGCGGCGGGCTGCCAGCACCTGTGCAGGGCTCTGATTGGCTGCATGTTCTACCTGCTCAGCGCCTTCCCGTCCATCCATGACACCTCTGGCTCCTTTGGGGGGGTCAGCCCTGGGGGCCTGTCCAACGGGGGGGACGGCCAGGACTACTGGGGACACGTGTTCTGGGACCAGGTAACGTGGTGTTGTGTGGGTTTGTTTCGGGGGGGCAGGGTGCTGCCAATCTCTGCTGGGGATGTGTCTACTTCTCTCTCTGTCTCTCTCTCTCTCTCGGCCTGTCTCTCTGTCTCTGTCTCTGTCTATCTGTTTCTCTCTGCGCTCTGTGCAACTTTTTATCTCCCACTCAGATCAGGGACATTTTCGGGGAGAGTTATAACCTGGACGTCTAATCAAGCTAATTTATACAAGCTTTCTGTGTTTTATTTTGAAGTTTGACGGAAGTTTAGTTCCGATACTGTAACGATAACTTCCAGTCTGGTGTGACCCGATCGGTTTAGCTCACGGACGTATCATGATACAGACTAGACATGGCAACCCATTCCTGAGAGTATGTGCAGCAGAGTCACTCCCATCAGCATCCCATCGGATCATGAACCAGTCCGTGTTGGGGAGAACATGCATGCTGTGAGAGAGCATGTGACCTGCTGGGACGTCACGCTGTGCTGGGAAACTGGTCACTGGCTTTTCTGTCTTTAACATTTTTATGATCCATGAAACGTCCATGACTTTAAAATGAGCACTACAGAGATCAGTAGTGATCTGTGTCTGCAGCTGAGGACGTCCTGTCAGCAGGTCTACAGCCGTCTCTACTGCCGTCTATGGGGAAAATGCTTTTTGGGCCAGTGGGGTTTCTGTTGCAGTACCAGGGTTGGCCACTGGGGGAAATCGGATCGCCGACAGAGAGGTGTATTCAGGTCTTCTAACACATTAGGGTTAGGGTTAGGGTTAACACATAAGTATATGTGTTTCTCAAAGGCCAAGATCTGGCCTGACGTTCAGCTCTGTCCCTTCGATGACAGAAACCAGTTGAGTTTCTGACAAGTCAGAAGTTAATAATGGGTTAGGATGAGTTGTTGCAGCTCGGCACAGATGAAGGGATTAAAGTCGTGTGTTCTGCTGCCCCAGGACATCTGGATGTACCCGGGCATCGCCCTCTTCTACCCACAGCTGGCCCGGGCGGTGCTGGAGTACCGGGTCGGGACCATGGATGGAGCCAGGGACAACGCCCAGAAACAGGGATACAAGGTAGCAGATAGACCAGCATCTGTCCAGTATCTATCCAGCTGTAACATCTGGATCTGGTCCTCAGCCGCAGCACAACTTTGACATCTTAAACAGACCAAGCTTCCACCAGCTTCTCACCTCTGACCTCTGACCTGAGTGTGTGTGTGTGTGTGTGCAGGGCCTGAAGTTCCCCTGGGAGAGTGCGGTGTCGGGCCGTGAGGTTTGTCCTGAGGAGATCTACGGTCGACAGGAGATCCACATCAATGGAGATATAGCGCTGGCGTTCCAGCACTACCTGCACCTGACCCAGGTACAAGCTGCAGCTGCAGCTGCTGCATCCTGCTGCTGCTGCTGCATCCTACTGCTGCTGCTGCTGCATCCTACTGCTGCTGCTGCATCCTGCTGCTGCTGCATCCTGCTGCTGCTGCTGCATCCTGCTGCTGCTGCATCCTGCTGCTGCTGCTGCATCCTACTGCTGCTGCTGCTGCATCCTGCTGCTGCTGCATCCTGCTGCTGCTGCTGCATCCTGCTGCTGCTGCTGCTGCATCCTGCTGCTGCTGCATCCTACTGCTGCTGCTGCATCCTACTGCTGCTGCTGCTGCATCCTACTGCTGCTGCTGCTGCTGCTGCTGCTGCTGCATCCTGCTGCTGCTGCTGCATCCTGCTGCTGCTGCATCCTGCTGCTGCTGCATCCTGCTGCTGCTGCTGCTGCTGCTGCTGCATCCTGCTGCTGCTGCATCCTGCTGCTGCATCCTGCTGCTGCTGCTGCTGCATCCTGCTGCTGCTGCTGCTGCTGCATCCTGCTGCTGCTGCTGCTGCTGCATCCTGCTGCTGCTGCTGCTGCTGCATCCTGCTGCTGCTGCTGCTGCATCCTGCTGCTGCTGCTGCTGCTGCTGCTGCATCCTGCTGCTGCTGCATCCTGCTGCTGCTGCATCCTGCTGCTGCTGCTGCTGCTGCATCCTGCTGCTGCTGCTGCTGCTGCATCCTGCTGCTGCTGCTGCATCCTGCTACTGCTGCTGCTGCTGCTGCTGCTGCTGCTGCTGCTGCTGTAGCTGCTGCTGCTGCTGCTGCATCCTGCTGCTGCTGCATCCTGCTGCTGCTGCTGCTGCTGCATCCTGCTGCTGCTGCATCCTACTGCTGCTGCTGCATCCTACTGCTGCATCCTACTGCTGCTGCTGCTGCATCCTGCTGCTGCTGCTGCATCCTACTGCTGCTGCTGCTGCATCCTACTGCTGCTGCTGCATCCTACTGCTGCTGCTGCTGCATCCTGCTGCTGCTGCTGCTGCATCCTACTGCTGCTGCTGCATCCTACTGCTGCTGCTGCTGCATCCTACTGCTGCTGCTGCTGCATCCTGCTGCTGCTGCTGCATCCTGCTGCTGCTGCTGCATCCTACTGCTGCTGCATCCTGCTGCTGCTGCTGCTGCATCCTACTGCTGCTGCTGCATCCTGCTGCTGCTGCATCCTGCTGCTGCTGCATCCTACTGCTGCTGCTGCTGCATCCTACTGCTGCTGCTGCTGCTGCTGCTGCTGCTGCATCCTACTGCTGCTGCTGCATCCTGCTGCTGCTGCTGCATCCTGCTGCTGCTGCATCCTGCTGCTGCTGCTGCATCCTGCTGCTGCTGCATCCTACTGCTGCTGCTGCATCCTACTGCTGCTGCTGCATCCTACTGCTGCTGCTGCTGCATCCTGCTGCTGCTGCTGCATCCTACTGCTGCTGCTGCTGCATCCTACTGCTGCTGCTGCATCCTACTGCTGCTGCTGCTGCATCCTGCTGCTGCTGCTGCTGCATCCTACTGCTGCTGCTGCATCCTACTGCTGCTGCTGCTGCATCCTACTGCTGCTGCTGCTGCATCCTGCTGCTGCTGCTGCATCCTACTGCTGCTGCATCCTGCTGCTGCTGCTGCTGCTGCATCCTACTGCTGCTGCTGCATCCTGCTGCTGCTGCATCCTGCTGCTGCTGCATCCTACTGCTGCTGCTGCTGCATCCTGCTGCTGCTGCTGCTGCTGCATCCTACTGCTGCTGCTGCATCCTGCTGCTGCTGCTGCATCCTACTGCTGCTGCTGCATCCTACTGCTGCTGCTGCTGCATCCTGCTGCTGCTGCTGCATCCTGCTGCTGCTGCATCCTACTGCTGCTGCTGCATCCTACTGCTGCTGCTGCTGCATCCTACTGCTGCTGCTGCATCCTGCTGCTGCTGTTGCATCCTACTGCTGCTGCATCCTGCTGCTGCTGCATCCTACTGCTGCTGCTGCTGCATCCTACTGCTGCTGCTGCTGCTGCATCCTGCTGCTGCTGCTGCTGCATCCTGCTGCTGCTGCTGCTGCTGCTGCTGCATCCTGCTGCTGCTGCTGCTGCTGCTGCTGCTGCTGCTGCATCCTGCTGCTGCTGCTGCTGCTGCTGCATCCTGCTGCTGCTGCTGCTGCTGCTGCTGCTGCTGCTGCATCCTGCTGCTGCTGCTGCTGCTGCATCCTGCTGCTGCTGCTGCATCCTGCTGCTGCTGCTGCTGCTGCATCCTGCTGCAGCCGCCTGTTGCATCCTGCTGCTTGCGTCTGCTGCTGCTCTGAGCTGCAGACTGACAGCTCCCTTTCTCTCTTGTCCCTCTGTCTCCTGTCTATTGTCCCTCTGTCTTTTGTCTCCTTGTCTCTCTGTCTGTTGTCTTGCTGTCTCTGGCCCCCCCTTGTTTCCCTGTGTCTTTGCTGCAGGACTTGTCCATGTTCACTGAGGGAGGGGGCAGTGAGCTGGTCTTCGGGGTGGCTGACTACTGGGTGTCCAGAGTGTCCTGGAGCTCTGAGGACCAGAGCTACCACCTGCTGGGTGAGAGAGAGAGTAGATACCTCTGAACCAGCTTAGTGCCCCCACCCCCCTCCACTGACACACACACACACACACACACACACACACACCTTGTTTTACCAAGTCTCCTGTCCTGCAGGTGTGATGCCTCCTGATGAGTACTACTACAACGTCAACAACTCGGTGTACACCAACGCTGTGGCCAAGCTCAGGTAAGGCTCAGCAGGCCAGAGAAGCTCAGGCCAGAAGCTCTGGTCAGAAGCTCCGGTCAGAAGCTCTGGTCAGAAGCTCTGGAACCTTCTCGTCCCTCAGTCTGCAGTTTGCTGTGGACCTGGCCGCTCTGCTGCACCTTCCTGCGCCCAGAGAGTGGCAGGAGGTGGCCGACCGCCTCAGGATCCCCTTCGACCCGGAGCTGCAGTTCCACCCGGAGTTTGACGGATACGTCCGAGGTTTCTGTCTCTTTGTCTGTCTCTGTCTCTTTGTCTGTCTCTGTCTGTCTGTCTGTGTCAGTCCAACAACATGACAACAATAACAGGATAACAACAACAACGACAACAACAACTGTCAGTCCAGTGTTTGAGTCGATGAGCAGTGTGTCCACAACTTCATCTGTTAAAGTGTCTTCTGTCTTGTGTCTCTTGGCACTGAGCTCCGTGTGTGTGTTTGTGTGTGTGTGTGTGTGTGTGTGTGTGTGTGTGTGTCTCAGGCCACCCAGTGAAGCAGGCTGACACGGTGATGCTGAGCTACCCTCTGGGCCTCAACATGACCGAGCAGGTTCGGAGGAACGACCTGGAGGCCTACGAGCCGGTGACGGACCCCAGGGGCCCCGCCATGACCTGGGTGAGGAGGGGTGTGTGTGTGCATGTGTGTGTGTGTGTGTGTTGTTCGTAAGGTGGGGGGGTCAGTGATAGTGGGTCTGATCTCAGGTGGAACACAGTCCAAGGTTCTGGATGGAACCAGAGCTGAGGAGCCGTATTCCAGACGTATTCTTTTTCTTCAAAATTCTACACATAATTCCCTCATTAACAACGGGAAAACAGTGTGAGATTTTTTTACTTACATTTCTATTACATTTTTGCAAATTGAATACACAGAAATCACATGTACATAGGTGTCAGGGTTTAGTCAGTATTTCAAAATTGTCTTAGTTATTCAGTTTTCTTTGTCTGTTTCATAGTTTTTATTTAGTTTATAAACTAAACAACTGTTTTATATTTGACACAGTTTTATACTTTAACAGTTTTATTGTCTCATTTTTATTTCTATCCCTGCTACTGATTCCTGACTGTGAGCAAGAGTTTCCTCTGTCTTTTATGTTTATGTCTACGTGTTTCAAAGTCTGGACACAACAGAGTGTGTGTGTGTGTGTGTGTGTGTGTGTGTGTGTGTGTGTGTGTGTGTGTGTGTGTGTGTGTGTGTGTGTGTGTGTGTCAGGGCATGTTTGCGATTGGCTGGCTGGAGCTGGGGGAGGCTGACAGAGCTCAACGACTCCTGGAAAAATGCTTCCAAAACATCCAGGGGCCGTTCCAGGTATACCCCCCCCCCCAACAACACACACACACACACACACACACACACTCCAGTCACCACTGAAGCTCTGCTCTGCTCCAGGTGTGGAGTGAATCCTCAGACGGCTCCGGAGCCGTGAACTTCCTGACAGGGATGGGAGGATTCCTGCAGGCTGTGCTGTTTGGATTTACTGGCTTCAGGTCACACAAAACACACACACACACACACACTCTGGGTTCAGAGTGTGTGAAGGTTCTGATTCTTCTGCATGAAGGTTCACAGGGTTGATCCTGAGAAGCCTGACTTATGCTCCCTCCTCCCTGCTGCTCCTCCTCTTTGCTCGTCCCTTCTGCTCCTCGTTTCCCCTCCCCCTCCTACCTGCTCCTCCCTCCAGGATCCAGAGGGACTGCCTGGTGTTCTCCCCCCTCCTGCCAGGGGAGGTGTCGGAGCTGTGTGTGCGGGGGGTGAGCTACCTGGGCCATCAGATGGACTGGCTCCTGAGGAGGGAGGAGGTGTGTGTCATCCTGCGGCAGCAGGAGGTCGATGTAGGCGGAGCCTTTGTGGGCGGGGCCTCGGTGGGCAGAGCCTCTGTGGGCGGGGCCAGGGAGCTGCAGGTGGTCCTGAAGGCGTCAGGAGCCAGGATCCCTCTGAGAGCAGGTACGACTGGCCAGACTGTCCAGGTCCTGGTTGAAGAGCAGCAGACAGACAGGAAATAAAAGATCCAACATACGTGCGAAATGTTAAAAGATACATGTGCAAATGGAAGCGAGTTCCAGGCTCCAGACAGAAACCTCAGTGTGCATCAGGAAAGGAAAAGTAAGACCCTCAACCGTCTGCTGCCAGCCGCCTGCTCTGGGCCCTCACAGTGATGCAGGTCCTTGTTGTTTGTCTCCTTTATTCACCTGTGTCATTTATTTGTTGTTTGTCATGTGCCCGTTGTCTCCAGGCCAGCCGGTCACCTTCCCTCGGGGGCCGGGCTACGTCTGTGAAATGGCGACAGCATCTTCGTCCTGTTGGCCGCTCTGAAAACTCCTCCGATTGGTCCAGTTTCCTCAACTGTCCAAAATCATCATCATCATCATCATCATTCTGATTTTCTTAGTTATTGTATACCTTAGCTACAAGTTGCCAGATTCTTGAGCTACAATGATCTTATGTGTTGGTTCACGTTGTAACTCAGCAGGGAAACAAGGGAACAAGTCTCTTTTTTAATTGGATAAAATTTGTTTTTAAATGTTAAAAGAAAGAAGAAAGTGTCGTCCCCAGTGGGGACGTAAAAAAGAAAAACGGATGAATATTGTTCTGTTGACGTGGTTTCTGTTTTGAAATCTAAACTACTGGTAAATGAAAGTTATTGAAATAAAAGTACAAATGTTCACTTCTCGTTCTTTACTTATGTATCTGTAATGTGTTCCTGAACGCACCACGAGTCCCGTAGTGTCCCTGAACGCAGCACCTGTTTAACATTCCAGCCTGTGCAGCCGCAGGTTGATGCGCAGGCGCAGTCCACTGACAGAGTCTGAATACAGAGTTAGAGGTAGAAGCGCTGGGAGCGCTGGGAGCTGTGGGAGCTGTGGGAGCTGTGGGGACTGGGAGGACACAACGGACTGGACGGACCGGGCGGGGACATGGACGGACAGACGAGCCAGAAGCGGCAGAAGGTTCCGGATAGAGTGACGCTCAAGAAGGAGATCGGGCTGCTCAGCGCCTGCACCATCATCATAGGTGAGCAGCCGAACCGAACCGAACCGAACCGAACAGTTCTGCTGCACAACAAGGCCCTGCCCCTCCACCATCTCTCCATCTGAGCTTCAGATGAGCTTCAGACGGAGTGATGGTGTGATGATAGATGGAGTCAGACTGCAGGTTCTCAGCGTTAGTAACTGACTCCATCCATCCCTGGGGGGCATTAAGGAGCAGAGAGCAGCTAGTCAGTGGAGCAGTGGAGAACGTCTCTCCATCCCAGAGTTCTACTGGGTTCTACTGAAAAACACAACAGACGAACAGAAAAAATACACCTGGAAGCAATGAAGATGCAGCAGATCCATCAGGAGAAGATCCCGCAAAACTTAATGCTGAAAAATTCAAGTTTTGGAGATTTCTCAGATTCTTGAAGAGGTTTATTGTGTGTGAAGCTGGAGTTTCAGGAGGTTCTCAGTTCCTCATCTCCCACACGCACCTCAGTGGCTGTGCAGCTGAAGCAGAACTAGAATTAACAACTGTTTTGATGAAGATGTTTGGAAGATGCACACAGCTCTGATGTGGAGCACTTGATCGGAGAAGCTTTGAGCATTTGATGGAGTCAAACACAAGTGTGAACGTAGGACGAGCTGATCTGTCTCTGAGCTCCAGTGTCCAGCAGCAGCTGCTTGAAGGTCTGCTCAGCTGTAAACAAACAGATCTCTCACTGCAGTGAGAGGTCTGTGGTGGAGATGAACCTGAACCCTAACTAACCCTAACCCTAACTAACTGTAACTAATTCTAACTAATCCTAATCTGAACCCTAATCCGAACTAAACCTAACCTGAGGAGGTCTCAGGTTCTGGTGTCCTGCAGCCTGGAACAGCCTCAGCCTCAGCACGAGATGGTACTGGAACCAGAGAAGCATCTGTCTGTCTGTCTGTCTGTCTGTCTGTCTGTCTACCTTTCTGTCTACCTGCCTGTCTGTCTGCCTATTTGTCTTCCCGCCTGCCTGTCTGTTTACCTGCCTGCCTGCCTGTCTGTCTGCCTGTTTGTGTGTCTACCTGATTGTCTATCTGTCTGTCTTCCTGCCTGTCTGTCTGTCTACCTGCCTGCCTGTCTTCCTGAGTGTCTGACTTTCTTCCTGCCTGTCTGCCTGACTGTCTGTCTGTCTGTCTACCTGTCCGTCTACCTGCCTGTCTGTCTGTCTGTCTACCTGTCTGTCTGCCTGTCTGCCTGCCTGCCTGTCTCTCCCCCTCCTCTGGATAATTTATGTGTCTTATGTAACGTGTGTCTGTGCCACTTGGCTGCGTGCTGCTGTGCTACTGGTAGCGCTGTAGAGCCAATGTGCATCTCCTCCTCTTCAGCTCCTCCATGTCCTCCTGCTGCTTCACCTCCTCCTCCTCCTTCATGTCCTCCTGCTGCTTTTCCTCCTCCTGTTTCACAACTTCACATCTTCCAGCTTCAACTCTTCCTCCTTCGCCTCCTCCCTTTTCACCTCCTCCTCCTGAGGTGTGGGAGGTGCTGACCCTGACTTCAGCTTCAGACTTCTCTCCTCTGTTCAGCTGTAGAAGCTGTTTCCTGGAGTCCTGTGATTCACAGTTTTCTGTTGAAAAGAAACAAAGAAAAACTTTTTTTAACTGAGTTTACGAGAGCATTTCACAGAATGTGATAATAAATAACACCAGAAAAGACAACTGAGACCCTGGAGAGTCAGGCAGTTCAAGCGTCTATGTTGCGGTGTTTTGTCTCCGGCTCATTTGAAGTCTGAACGTTTCCTCAGAGACGTGGCCTCCAACAGGATCATCTAACTCATCTACTCACTAGATGGGAGGGGGCAACAGACCCCACCCGCCCAGCAGAGGAAACAGCCTGTCACAGCAGCTCAGATCTCAATGAGTTTGAGAGGAACCTTCTTCCATCTCCAGGTTCCAGCAGCTTCCTGACGCCCAGGGACCAGGATGTGTGGAGCAGCAGAGCTTCTTGACCTCAGAGTAAGGTGCTTGTTCTGCTGCTTCCTGTCTGACCCATGTCTGCTCCTCAGGGAACATCATCGGCTCTGGGATCTTCATCTCTCCTAAAGGCGTCCTGGAGCACTCGGGCTCTGTGGGGCTGGCCCTGGTGGTCTGGCTGCTGGGGGGCTGCATCGCCGCCCTGGGCTCCCTCTGCTACGCCGAGCTGGGCGTCACCATCCCCAAGTCTGGAGGAGACTACTCCTACGTCACCGAGATCTTCGGAGGCCTGATGGGGTAGGGAGTGTGTAGAGCTGCTGGGGAGACGCATCCTGAAAGCAGAGAACATTGGACAGAACTGAGACCAGCTTCAGTCTGAGTGTAATGTGGGCAGATGCTCCAGTGCTGCTCTGATCCAGAATCAGTTCTCACATAGAACGCCACAGAACACCTGAACATCCTCACTACATGACTTATCATACTTGAACTGTCAGGTTTGTGTGGTTGATACAGCTGTGGTGGTCCAGAATACTGTTTCCTGTGGGGAGCTGTGTGTGTTCTGTACAGATGTGTGTGACACCACAGTTCCAGCTGTTCCTGGCTGTGTCTCAGTGGCTGTGTGTCCTGCCTGTGATTGGTCCAGGTTCCTGCTGCTGTGGAGCGCCGTCCTCATCATGTACCCCACCACGCTGGCCGTCATCGCCCTCACCTTCTCCAGCTACGTCCTGCAGCCTGTCTTCCCCAACTGTGTTCCTCCATACATGGCCACCAGGATGCTCTCAGCCACCTGCCTCCGTAAGTGTCCACAGCTGAGCTGAGTGATTGACAGGTGGAGATGTCCAATCAGAGACGCTGACACAGCTGCGTCTGTTTACCAGAACACTAACATGACAAGTTACAACTGAAGCTGCTGCTAATAACTTCAGGTTGACAGTTTTTACATAACAGTTGTAGTAAATAATGCACACGTAACCTTTTACGCTGCTAAAAGTTCCAGTATACACCCACAAACACATACCTACACATACACACACTTTGGGTTAAGGTGAAGCTGCAGACGTAGAACTAGACAATGGAATGTCCTGGATGAATCCTGCAGCTTGTTGTTGTGAGGATCAGCCTGTAGCTGCAGCCTGTATGTGCAGCCTGTAGCTGCAGCCTGCAGCCAGTAGCTGTATCCTGCAGCTGCTCTGAGTCCAGCTCCAGCCCGTCGGCCTTGCTCTCAGAGGAAGTGGTTTGTTCAGAGGCCTGACAGCTCGTCTTTGTGCTGGGAGTGAGGCCACCATGAGCTGCAGTGGTGGAGTGGGGCGAGCTGCTGACAGTGATGGACGAGCTGAAACAATGCCCCCCCCCCCACACACACACACACACACAGACATTCCTGCCTCCCATGGTGACGGCTGCTCCTCCAGCTCTGATGGAGCTGCTCTGGTGTTTACAGGACCTCTGCTCCCAGGGTCCACGCCTGTTGACGTGTCCCGGTCTGTCAGAACACATAATGATGTCACTGGTGTTGTCACCAGGGTTTGATCTTAGGAGACATGAGATGTTTTTATTGATGATGATGCGATTCAAAGAGTTTTCAGTCGTTTCTGTGTAAATATGTTTATATGTTACACATCAGTGATTGTAGCTTAGACCAGGGGGGGCGGCCCAGCCCAGCCTGGCCGGTCCAGTCCGGTCTGGTACCACTAAAAGCCCCAGTGTTGGTAGCAGTAGCACCACATTTACAACCTACAGTTGAACCTCAGGCCCCAGAATAGATCTGCTAGCTACATGTTTATTAACTCTTAATGTTTTTTATTTGTTCTTTATTTGTTCTGAAGATCCTTGAAACTGAAGCTGTGTCTCCTCCTGAAACACAGTGGTGGGTGGGGGGACTGACGCGTTTGAGGGATGTGGGATGTTTGATTGACCACACACCTAAAAAACACCAGAACAGGATGAGCAAAATAAACAAAACCGACAAGATTACAAATATTCCTGTGCATAGCTTCAATGCTGTCACGCAGCTTAAATCAGAATTCTTTTTGTCAGATAAGAGTAAGAAGACGCAGAGAGAAGACAGAGATACTGGAGGTGAAAATCTACAACAAAAAACCTTAAACCAGAAACAGCCAGGAAGGAGATCTGCAGCAGAGGGTCAGAGGAGCAGCTGATGATCCTCTACAGGACACAGCCAGAAAATCAACAGTTTGGTTCAGAAAACACTGAAGCTCAAAATGGAAAACTCAGAGGTCCAAGAAATCCATGAAGTCAGGTTCAGAACAGCAGGTGATGAAGTGTGGAGACAAATGAACGTTCCGGTAAATTTAAAACCTTCCCCTCAGACTGACCCTGTGTGTGACACACACATACACACACTGTGCCTGTGTGTGTGTGTGTGTGTGTGTGTGTGTGTGTGTGTGTGTGTGTGTGTGTGTGTGTGCTCAGTGCTGCTGACCTGGGTGAACTGCTCCAGTGTGCGGCTGGCCACCAGGATCCAGGACGTGTTCACCGTGGGGAAGCTGATGGCGCTGGGCCTCATCATCGTGGTCGGCCTGGTTCAGATCTGCAACGGTAACCGCTGGGCCACCGTGTCACCATGTCTGTGCTGCGGGCAGGAGGACCAGGACCAGGACCAGGACCAGGACCAGGACCAGGACCAGGTTCTGACGCGTGTCTGTCTCCTCCTGCAGGAAACTACGAGGCGCTGACCCCCCAGGTGGCCTTCTCCCTGGAGCGGACGCCCTCGGTGGGTCAGATCGCTCTGGCCTTCCTGCAGGCGTCCTTCGCCTTCAGCGGCTGGAACTTCCTCAACTACGTCACTGAGGAGGTGGTGGAGCCCCGACGGTGAATACTGCTCCTCAGCTTCTTCAAGAGTCTACAGCTTGTGTCTGTGCTGCACTGTGGCATTTCATCTCCATCAAGCTCAGTGAAGAGCTTCATTAGCTTAGCTTAGCTCTGACTAAAGCAACGAGCTGCATGAGCACTGCAAACAGACCAAGATAAAAACAGTAAATCTAAGGGAAAAATGATCTGGCTGCATGGGTAGATAATTCCACTGCACAAGATTTCTGAAGTGGGATTGATGTTGCTTGACTGAAGATGATGAGTCGAGCAGTGTTTTCCAGCCCTGCTCCTCGGGGAACACTACATGTTCTAGATGGTTCCCGCTCCTAACTGGAATGATCAGCAGGTCATCAGGCTCTGCAGGAGATGATGAGGAGCCACTTATCTGGATCCAGGGGGTCAGAGCAGGAAACATCTAGAACATCCTGCAGGACCTGGTCTGAAGACAAGTGATTCTTTAAAATAAGGAATCTAAAGGAATCTCTTATCTAACACTTCTGAATCTATGTTTTTAATCTTGGTAAGAACCAAATCATTTGTAGTGGGTCGCTGATTCCCTCAGTGTGTGTGTGTGTGTGTGTGTGTGTGTGTGTGTGTGTGTGTGTGTGTGTGTGTGTGTGTCCTCTCTCCTTTCTGCACGTTAACGTGTCTGCCCTTGTCCTGTGGCTGCGGCTGCTTCAGGAACCTTCCTCGTGCCATCTACATCTCCATCCCTCTGGTGACCTTTGTGTACACACTCACCAACATCGCCTACTTCTCCTCCATGTCTCCTGAGGAGCTGCTGTCGTCCAACGCCGTGGCCGTTGTGAGTAGCGTGGAGATGTGTTCGGCCTCCAGCACGAGGTCAGAGCTGAAGGTAGATAAGCCTCAGACAGAAACCTGCAGCTGTGCCAGGCTCCCCCTCAGGGACAACAGGCTGCATTCACTGTCGTTACGGTTGTGGGAAGTTGATACAAAACTGGAGGATGAAGCGCTTCACTCCCCACAAACACACTCAACTAGGATCAGTGTTTGTAGTGGCAGCGGCTCTGTGTGCGTCAGGCATGCAGCCGTGAGGAGCTGGAGAAGTGGTGGTCTGTGGTGGAGCAGACGCCAGGACCAGCTGTTGTCTCTGTGTCTCTGTTGCTCAGACGTTTGGAGAGAAGCTGCTGGGGATGTTCTCCGTCATCATGCCCATCTCCGTGGCTCTGTCCACCTTCGGAGGAATCAACGGATACCTGTTCACCTCCTCCAGGTGCTCCTGCTGCTCCTCTGGGCTGTAGCCCTGTAGCTCTGCAGCCCTGTTGCCCTGCAGCTCTGTAGCCCTGTAGCTCTGTAGCTCTGAAGCTCTGCAGCTCTGTAGCTCTGTAGCCCTGCAGCTCTGTAGCTCTGTAGCCCTGCAGCTCTGTAGCTCTTTAGCCCCGTAGCTCTGTAGCTCTGCAGCCCTGTAGCTCTGTAGCCCTGTAGCTCTGTAGCCCTGTAGCTCTGTAGCCCTGCAGCTCTGTAGCTCTGTAGCTCTGTAGCTCTGTAGCCCTGTTGCCCTGCAGCTCTGTAGCCCTGCAGCTCTGTAGCCCTGTAGCCCTGTAGCCCTGTAGCCCTGCTGCTCTGTAGCTCTGTAGCCCTGTTGCCCTGCAGCCCTGTAGCCCTGCAGCTCTGTAGCCCTGTAGCTCTGCAGCTCTGCGGCTCTGTAGCTCTGCAGCTCTGTAGCCCTGTTGCTATGCAGCTCTGCGGCTCTGTAGCTCTGCAGCTCTGTAGCCCCGTAGCTCTGTAGCTCTGTAGCCCTGTAGCTCTGCAGCTCTGTAACCCTGTAGCTCTGTAGCCCTGCAGCCCTGTTTCCCTGCAGCTCTGTAGCCCTGCAGCTCTGTAGCCCTGTAGCTCTGTAGCTCTGTAGCCCTGTAGCTCTGAAGCTCTGCAGCTCTGCAGCTCTGCAGCTCTGTAGCTCTGTAGCCCTGCAGCTCTGTAGCTCTTTAGCCCTGTAGCTCTGTAGCTCTGCAGCCCTGTAGCTCTGTAGCCCTGTAGCTCTGTAGCCCTGCAGCTCTGTAGCCCTGTAGCTCTGTAGCCCTGTAGCCCTGCAGCTCTGTAACCCTGTAGCTCTGTAGCCCTGTAGCTCTGTAGCCCTGCAGCCCTGTAGCTCTGCAGCCCTTTTGCCCTGCAGCTCTGTAGCCCTGTAGCTCTGTAGCTCTGAAGCTCTGAAACTCTGTTGCCTACAGCCCTGTTGCCCTGCAGCCCTGTAGCCCTGCAGCCCTGTAGCCCTGTAGCCCTGCAGCTCTGTAGCCCTGTAGCTATGCAGCTCTGCGGCTCTGTAGCGCTGCAGCTCTGTAGCCCTGTAGCTCTGTAGCTCTGTAGCTCTGTAGCCCTGTAGCTCTGCAGCTATGTAGCTCTGCAGCTCTGTAGCCCTGCGGCTCTGTAGCCCTGTAGCCCTGCAGTTTGTAGTTCTATAGCTCTGCAGCTTGTATCTCTGCAGCTTGCTCAGCTGCCCCTGACTCTCCCCTGTGCTGCAGGCTGTGTTTCTCTGGGGCCAGGGAGGGTCACCTGCCCAGTCTCCTGGCCATGATCCACTTTAAGAACTGCACGCCCATCCCGGCCCTGCTGGTCTGCGTATGTTCACACCTACACTGAACTTTGACTGTCTGATGTGCAGTGGCTGGCAAGGCCAAACACATCCCAACAACCAAACACTGCATATACAGAAAAACACACAAAGCCATGAAACAAAGGCAAGAGAGAAATGTGTTTCTGTTTTGCACCATTCTGCATCTGTAGTGTTTATTACAGTAACAGTAGAAAACAAATCAGTGTTGTTTCATCAAAAACTCAACGTGCACTGAATTTCTCTTATCTTCTTTACCAGCATGTTTCAAAGCAGGCTGAATGTTTTGAAAGAGGCTCTGCAACTGAACTGACTAAGGGTCAGAGAGTGTGTGTGTGGTGGGATTGATTGTTGGAGTTTGTGTAGACCCAGAAGATTCTTGAAGGTTCTAAATCTGTAGCTGCTCCTGGCGGCTCCTCTGACTGGCTCCATCGTGTCTTGCAGTGCGCCGCCACCATCGTTATTCTCTGCATCGGAGAAACTCACAACCTGATCAACTACGTGTCCTTCATCAACTACCTGTCCTACGGCGTCACCATAGCTGGGCTGCTCTGCTACCGCTGGAGGAAGCCCAACCTGTACCGGCCCATCAAGGTACTGCAGCCAGACCAGACCAGGACCAGACCAGACCAGACCAGACCAGACCAGGACCAGATAAGACCAGACCAGACCAGGACCAGACCAGACCAGACCAGGACCAGGAACAGATTAGGCCAGACCAGACCAGACCAGATTAGACCAGACCAGGACCAGGAACAGATTAGACCAGACCAGACCAGGACCAGTCCAGGACCAGGACCAGACCAGGACCAAACCAGACCAGGACCAGGACCAGATTAGACCAGAACAGACTAGGACCAGACCAGACCAGGATCAGACCTGGTCCGACGGTAGTCGATCGCTGGGTTTCTGTGCTGTTAGCTTGCTTGCGCTTTCTCCCCCTCTCTCTCCCTCTCTCTCTGTCTCTCTGTCTCTCTCTCTGTCTCTCTGTCTCTCTCTCTCTCTCTCTCTCCCTCTCTGTCTCTCTCTCTGTCTCCCTCTCTCGCTCTCCCTCTGTCTCTGTCTCTGTCTCTCTCTCTGTCCCCCTCTCTCTCCCTCTCTCTCTCTGCGCTCCAGCCAACTTTTTTCTCTCCCATTCAAAGTCAGGGACATTTTTGGCGACAGTTTTAACTGAAATTCGGGTTGTATGGTCACCCTAGTATCGAACCTTCTGGTCCAGTCTCCAGTGGCTGAGGGATGTGCTGAGCTCTGTCTGCTCCTCAGGTCAACCTGCTGGTTCCTGTGTGCTACCTGATGTTCTGGGCTCTGCTGCTGGGCTTCAGTCTCTACTCAGAGCCGGTGGTTTGTGGTGTGGGTTTAGTCATCATGCTCACCGGTGTCCCTGTCTATTTCCTGGGCGTCCACTGGAAAGAAAAACCAAAGTGCATCTACAACTTCATCGGTGAGAATGAGACGTGAGGTGTGATGAAGGTGTCAGGTTTCACAGGGTTTCTCGGGGTGTAACTGTGGTCTGTGTGTCCTGCAGAGCGGGCGACCTACCTGGGCCAGAGGTTGTGTTTCGTGGTGTTTCCTCAGTTCGATCCCATCGAGATTGTGAGTCCTGCAGAGTGGACTGACCGGTCCTCAGGCAGGAGCAGCTTCTCCCACAACTCTTAAAACTGTTCCTCCTGAATGTTGCAGATCTTTGTTTTTGCCACTTGTTTTTATTCCATCACTGTAAATCCAGACACTTCCTCACTGGAAGCTTCCAGTCCGACCTTTGACCTTTTCAGAGTCTGGTTTCCTGACGCTCGAGTGGAGCATCTCTTCCTCTGCGTGGACTCTTGCACTTTAAGTTCCTTTTCTTTTCTTCTAAGTGATGTAGCGCAGCAATCTAACAGCCATAGTGTCAGAGCGACGAGGAACCTGAGGCGACGCTCCTCTCCTCTGTGTTGCTGCTGACTTCTTGTGCCTTGCGGCCTTTTCACACCAGGTTCTCACACTTCAATAGTCACCTGAAACTGCCTGAACTAAATGAACGAGCTACTGCTAACTGTTGTAAAGTAGATCTGTTGACTTCAATCACTAACTGTATCAGGTGTTTGGTTGGACGTCTTCTTGACGTCAGCCTCTTAAGATTATTATCTTTAGATGTTCAACATTGACCCTCCATCTCGACAGAAGACAGAGTCAAACTTCAGGTTCTGTATCAGAAGTGGTTGGTTTATTACGGTCCAGGTCAGTCTGACAGAAATGTGAGGTGCTATCACCTGCAGACACTCACACTTGTACAGAATCAAACTCAGTGACTCTGTCGACCTCTTGTTTTCCACATGATCCCGTTTCAGGAGTAACTGATGATTCTCTCACAGCCTCCGCTTCACTTTGTGTTAGAGTCAAGTCACAAACTGTTAGCATGCTTACAGGAAAGCTAACAAGCTAAGCTCAGAGGATGAAAGTGAAACAACATGAAACCTATGGTAATATAACTACGTACTGCCAGCTCATCTAGCACCACTGTGCCTCATATCGTCCTCAGGGTTAAAGGTCACGTTTGGCCAGATGTCCAGACTGCAGCTAGAATATGACAGACCAGTGAAACCAGTGGCTGAAGACGAGAGCTGTGGTTTGTCCTGAGCTGCTAACTGATGACCTATTGCTAACTCTGACTCCTAATAACCTACCTAGAAGAAGTAACTTGTCTCAGTGGTCGAGCAGCAATCGGGGCATTGTACTTTGTGCTTTTCTGTCAGTTTGTTTTCTCTGAGTTCTCTGGGAAACATGGAGCTGTAATCTTGTCAGCTCAGCAATGACAATGAAATGTCAACAAGAGTTCTACAGATTTCAGACTTGGTGTGAAAAGGCCTGTAGTGTGTTTTCACATGTTTATTAACAGATTCACCACCTAGACGTTGCTCAGCTCTGCATGTGCCTTCCCACTGTGTAACGAAGCACTCAGAGCAGCTCGCAGCTCCCAGGAGGAACCCTGGAGTCCCCGTGAAGACCCGGTCCTGGTGTAGCAGTGATGCTCCGGCAGCTCCTTCCTTCACTCTGCTGATGGACAGTTACAAACCTTCTCTGTGCTCTTGTTAATGTCACGTCTCACATTAATATAGCACATAACACTCTGCAGGTACTGACATGTTTCCCCCTGTTGTTGTCAGACATTTGTGCTGTTAGAAAACAGCAATTTAAAGTAAATTAAGGTTAATGTTAACAAAGAATTATGTCGACATTATTAACACTTTAGAGTCTTGATCAAATCATTATTTTATATGTGCGTCTGTTTGACACATTAGGAAGCCTGTAACAAGTTGTCAGTATTGATGATCAAATGTATGTTTGTATAAAACAAGTCCATAGTTTGTGCAGTGATGCCACTACATCAGTGATTTCTGTAAAATGTTCTGATCCCTCTACCAGGTTATTGTTCCCACACCTGCAGCTCTCACATTCAGGTTTACAATAAAGCTGTTATTCGCAGGTTCATTCTGCCTCAGACTGCGTCCCTGAGCACTGTTGGTCACCTTGAGGAGACTCTGACAGACTCTTCTGTCTGAGACTGAACACCTTTCTGTTCTTTTATGATATTTTCATGATGTTCTCAGCATCCATCTCCAACCCAACATCTCAAACATCTGCAGAACATGCAGACAGTCTCTACTGCCTCAGCACAGATTCCCTGTCAGCTAATGAACCTGAGGAAACCACGAAAACCAGCTGGAGTATCCACACACACACACACACACATTGACTCCTGACTCCTTCAGCAGCTCCAGTCTGTCTCCTGATCAGACTTCACAGGATGTTCTCTTCCAGCAGTCATCGCTGCATATTAATGTGACCAGAAGCTGTTTAGTTGGAGTCAAAATACCAGAAACAGCAGTTTGTTAGGTCGATGACGAGCAGATCACAGCTGCAATCACTCGATGAAGAAACTCTGAGTATCGGGCTGACCTGTGGAGGAGCCGGCAGGGGGCGCCCCCCCCCACCCCCGCTCGTCCGCTCTACGTGTCGCGGCGCAGTGACGTCACCGTGACGTACTGGCTAAACAGGAAGTGTTGCAGCACGCTGCGGAGAGTCCACATGAGTGGAGCGGAGATGGTGAGTCTGAGAAGGACGAGGAAGAAGAAAGAGGGAGGAGGAGAAGCAGGGAGGAGCAGAGAGGAGCGGAGACGGGTAGTCTGAGAGTAAAGAGGAGAAACAGGGAGGAGCAGAGACGGGTAGTCTGAGAGTAAAGAGGAGGACAAGAAACGTTAAGTCTGAGATGAAAAGAGGAGGTGTCCTGTGATCTCCATCCTGTTCCAGGCCTGAAAGGAGAAGGGGAGGAGAACAGAGGAGGTCAGGAGGAGGTCAGGAGGAGGTCAGGAGGAGACCAGCAGGAGACCAGCAGGTGACCAGCAGGACAACAGAATAGGTCAGGAGGAAAACGGAGGAGAACAAAGATCAGGAGTAGAACAGGATAAGAATGGAGGAGATCAAGAGACCAGATGTTTGTTTGTTTGTGTTTGTGTTTGTGGTTGTGCGCGTGCGCGCGACCAGGTGTGTGTGGCCATGTGTGTGTGACCGTGTGTGTGTGTGTGTGTGTGTGTGTTGCAGGCAGCAGCAGTGATGGGGGGACGGGGCCTGAGCTTCGGGGGGGTGGTGGCCTTGGCCCCCATGGTGCGGGTGGGGACCCTGCCTATGAGGCTGCTGGCCCTGGACTATGGAGCTGACCTGGTCTACTGTGAGGTGAGGCAGCTCACCCATAACCACCTGACCATGTCACCTGACCTGCAGAGCCTCCGTCCCTCACTGTGTGTGTGTGTGTGTGTGTGTGTGTGTGTGTGTGTGTGTGTGTGTGTGTGTGTGTGTGTGTGTGTGTGTGTGTGTGTGTGTGTGTGTGTGTGTGTGTGTGTGTGTGTGTGTGTGTGTGTGTGTGTGTGTGTGTGTGTGTGTGTGTGTGTGTGTGTTGCAGGAGCTGATTGACATTAAGATGGCCCAGTGCAGCCGGGTGGAGAACGGTGAGTGCTGAGCCTGTAGCTCGTCCCTTTCTCTGTCCACTGTCTCTCTGTCTGTCTCCTGCCTGTCTGTGTCTGTCTCTCTGTCCATGGCCTCTCTGCCTGTCTGTCTCCTGCTTCTCCTCAGCTGTCCAGCTGCCCCCCACTAACACTTTGATCCTGCTTCTGCTTGCAATCTTCTTGTTTTATTGCTTTTGTTTTATTTTTATTGTTCTTTTACACTAACTGTGGTTGTATATGGTTCATGTCTGATAGTGTGATTGTTCCTCTGTCTCTTCGTGTCCCTCAGACGTCCTGCAGACCGTGGACTTTGTGGCTCCAGATGAGCGTGTGATGTTCAGGACGTGTGAGCAGGAGAAGCAGCGCGTGGTCTTTCAGATGGTGAGGCGGGGCCTGGGGGTCTGGTGATGGGGGTCTGGGGGTCCAGGGTATGGGCTGGGGCCCAGCAGAGCGTCTGCTTGTCGCGGCTCAGTCGTGTCGTTGTTTGCAGGGAACCTCGGACCCGGAGCGAGCGCTGACCGTGGCCCGGCTGCTGTGAGTTGTGCTCCTTCCTGTGCAGCTGAGGATGTTCTTGTGTTCTCAGCTTGTCCAGACCGGTCCAGACCAGTCCAGACCAGTCTCTGGACCGGTGTTGCAGGTGGCTGAATGTCATGGTATCAACATGGGATCACAGGTCTCATACTGAACTGTGATCGAGGGTTGTTTTCCTGATCTGTTAATGCTCTGCAGGTCAGAAGATCTGGCCAATCAGAGGAGCCCTAACGCCCCACCTTTTTTTACCTGCTCTGAGCTTGTGATTGGCTAAAGTGTTACTAACGTGTGATGTCACCAGACGCCCAGCCTCTGATTAGTCAGTGTTTTCACATGTAAACACCAACACAGCGACTTGTTCCACTGAGTTACCTCCTGAGAGTGTTCTCTAACTATTATTGTTTACTTTGTGTCTATGTCACAAGTTGCATCACAGTCACAATACTTAAATCCATCATGAAACGTCACATGACTTGGTGCATCCCTGGTCCAGACCGTAAACACTGGTTTATCCTCAGTCTGAAAGTTTGTAAAGAGTGAAGAGCGCAGAGTGAAGCTGAGCTGTCGTCACAGGGAGAAGGACGTGGCGGCCATCGACGTCAACATGGGATGTCCCAAAGATTACTCCACCAAGGTGAGCAGCCCTAGACGAGGCTTTAATACCATGCTTTAATATGTTTATCACTTTCTCCCAAATGATTTTGCTAAATAAAATGACACAATCACATTGGAAGCAGTTGAGTTCAGGCGAGGTCAGGTCTCTCAAAATAAACCAGGAAATATTGCTTGGAATATTGCTTCAACTGGTTATTAAAACATTATCTCACACTATTCCATTAGTTGATTAATTGTCAATTAATTGATTTTTGTTGCATCTCCAACCTGCTGCTCTTACCTACAACCTCTGATCTGTGACTGACCTCTGGATGACCCCTTACCTGTGAATCACCTCTGACTTGTGACTGACCTCTGAATGACCTATGACCTGTGAACGACCTCTGATCTGTGACTGACCTGTGACTAACCTCTGACTAACCTCTGAACAACCTCTGACCTGTGAATGACCTCTGACCCGTGAACGACCTCTGACCTGTGACTGACCTCTGAACGACCTCTGACTTCTGAACGACCTCTGATCTCTGAATGACCTCTGACTTCTGAACGACCTCTGACCTGTTGCAGGGCGGGATGGGAGCTGCTCTCCTGTCAGATCCTGATAAGATCGAGGCGGTGAGTCCGGACGTCAAACCCAGCCTTCGTAGTATTGCTATGGAGACGGTGATGCTGTGAAGCCGTTGTCATGGAGACGGCGAAGCTGTGAAGCTGTCGTCATGGAGACACAGAGCATTGACTGTGATTGGTCTGATTACTCCTGCAGATCCTCAGGAAGCTGGTGGGCGGAGTCTCTGTCCCCGTCACTTGCAAGATCCGGATCCTCCCCACGGTCAGAGCTGCACGCGCCCCCAGGCTGCCTGGCGCCTTGTTGCTAGGCAGATTCTGTCAGGAAAAACGTGAAAACAATTTTTACCTTATTTCATAAAGATTTATACAGTGAAACCTTGAGAGAGGAAATTAATTTGTTCAACAAGCAACACGCATGTTTTAGTGTAGAATTATTCCAGCCTGGGACATGTCAGTGATGTTTTGTTCAGCGTCAGATCCAGACCCTCAGGATGTTTCTCCAGGTCAACCAGGTTAAATGTCCAGGTCAACCAGGTTAAATGTCCAGGTTAACCAGGTTAAATGTCCACATCAACCAGGTTAAATGTTCAGGTTAACCAGGTTAAATGTCCAGGTCAACCAGGTTAAATGTCCAGGTTAACCAGGCTAAATGTTCAGGTCAACCAGGTTAAATGTCCAGGTCAACCAGGTTAAATGTTCAGGTTAACCAGGTTAAATATCCAGGTTAACCAGGTTAAATGTCCAGGTCAACCAGGTTAAATGTTTAGGTCAACCAGGTTAAATGTCCAGGTTAACCAGGTTAAATGTTCAGGTTAACCAGGTTAAATGTCCAGGTTAACCAGGTTAAATGTTCAGGTTAACCAGGTTAAATGTTCAGGTTAACCAGGTTAAATGTACAGGTTAACCAGGTTAAATGTTCAGGCTAACCAGGTTCAATGTTCAGGTTAACCAGGTTAAATGTCCAGGTTAACCAGGTTCAATGTTCAGTTTAACCAGGTTAAATGTCCAGGTTAAATGTTCAGGTTAACCAGGTTAAATGTTCAAGTTAACCAGGCTAAATGTCCAGGTTAACCAGGGTAAATGTCCAGGTTAACCAGGTTAAATGTCCAGGTTAACCAGGTTAAATGTTCAGGTTAACCAGGTTAACCAGGTTAAATGTTCAGGTTAACCAGGTTAAATGTCCAGGTTAACCAGGTTCAATGTTCAGGTTAACCAGGGTAAATGTCCAGGTTAAATGTTCAGGTTAACCAGGTTAAATGTCCAGGTTAACCAGGTTAAATGTCCAGGTCAACCAGGTTAAATATTCAGGTTAACCAGGTTAAATGTCCAGGTCAACCAGGTTAAATGTTCAGGTTAACCAGGTTAAATGTCCAGGTCAACCAGGTTAAATGTCCAGGTTAACCAGGCTAAATGTTCAGGTTAACGAGGTTAAATGTCCAGGTCAACCAGGTTAAATGTTCAGGTTAACCAGGTTAAATGTCCAGGTCAACCAGGTTAAATGTTCAGGTTAACCAGGTTAAATGTCCAGGTTAGCCAGGTTAAATGTCCAGGTCAACCAGGTTAAATGTTCAGGTTAAGCAGGTTAAATGTTCAGGTTAACCAGGTTAAATGTCCAGGTTAACCAGGTTAAATGTCCAGGTTAACCAGGTTAAATGTTCAGGTTAAGCAGGTTAAATGTTCAGGTTAACCAGGTTTCAGGTTAACCAGGTTAAATGTCCAGGTTAACCAGGGTAAATGTTGAAGTTAATCAGGTTAAATGTCCAGGTTAACCAGGTTAACCAGGTTAAATGTGCAGGTTAACCAGGTTAACTGAGGCTGTGGTGTGGTAGAGCAGTAGCAGAGCTGAGTCCAGACTAAAGCCCAGACTGATCCTGATAGAATAACATCATGTATTCTGCTGTAATGGCAGATTAGAGGTGAACAGACAGTCTGAGTGGGTTTACATGGTTCACCATCCAGAGAGGAGCAGCTGCTAGTTTACAGGCTGTTTACAGGAGACTGAACTGATGGAGCTGCTGGAGACGACCACACACACAATGGCAATAACAACAACAACAACCTGGACTAGAGTGATCAGAGGTGTGTGTGCGTTTAGGGTCATATCTGGTTGACATTTCACCTCCATCCAGGAGGATTCTTCAGCTCTGCCTGAGACAACAGAAGAATCCCTCTGGATGGAGGTGAAACATCTGGAGCGCAGCTGCTGGAAGCAGCTCAGACGGTGGTGGATCTGCAGCTCTGACTGTGTGTGTGTGTGTGTGTGTGTTTCAGGTGGAGGAGACGATCAGTCTGGTGCGGAGGATCGAGAAGACGGGAGTGGCGGCTGTGGCGGTCCACGGCAGGTAGAGATGAACACACACACGCTGTGAGTGTCCTGAGGAGGAGAGTCTGGGCTCCTCTGCTGACCTGTCACTCTCCCTCAGGCTGAAGGAGGAGCGTCCCCGTCACCCCGTCCACTGTGACGTCATCCAGGCTGTGGCCCAGGCCGTGTCCGTCCCCGTCATCGCCAAGTCAGTCTCACTGCCCAACGCTGTCCATCAGCATGAAGCTTCAGGCTGAGTCTCCTCCTGCTGTCTCCTCCTGCTCTCTGCTCCTCCTGTCTCCTCCTCCTGTTTTCTCTGCAGCGGAGGTTCTCTGGACCTGGTGAAGACCCACACCGACATCGAGGAGTTCAGGAGGATGACGGGCGCCTCCTCCGTCATGCTGGCCCGCGCTGCCATGTGGAACGCCTCCATCTTCAGGGAGCAGGGTCCACTTCCTGTGGAGACGGTGATGGAGGAGTACCTGAAATATGTGAGTGCTCGAGCTGAGAAACAACACCAGGAACCAGGGAGGATCTGGAGGCAGACACAGAAAAGTGAATGATGTTGAAAAATCTGCTGCAAGTGGCTGAAACAGAATCAGTCAGACTTTAGTGATGAAGTTTGACTTTGAAGCTGGAGCTGTAATCCCTGAAAGTGTTCCAGCTTTTCTCTGTTGGCATTAAAGCAGTGACCACACTGTGGGACCAGACCCTCCTGAGCACCAGGTGAACAGGATTCTACTGCAGAATAAATACCTGGAAGAATGAGGGTGTAAATATGTAACCTATCTATAATGTTACAATATCATATAAATAATGTACATGTTTCATCTATATAAACATATCATGCTTAACACTGTCCATATAAATATGCAATATACATCCATATGCATTACACTAACATCCAGATGGTGTTCCAAGAAAGTCTGAGACTGAGCCCAGCAGAGGTCAGGGGTCATGTCAGGGTCTGTGGTGAAGCAGCGTGTCTCTGCTCCTCAGGCCTTCCGCTATGACAACCACGCCTTCAACACCAAGTACTGCCTGTGCCAGATGCTGAGGGACCGGGTGGAGTCTCCTCTGGGGAAGAAGCTCCAGGCAGCCCAGACCAACGCTGAGATCAGGTAGGACTCACCAGGGAGACTTTTGAACCAGTCAGCTGGAGGAGAATCGGAGCTCTGGTTCTCCTTGTCTGGAGGAGCCTCAGCCCCAGCCTCAGCCCCAGCCTCAGCCCCAGCCTCAGCCCCAGCCTCAGCCCCAGCCTCAGCCCCAGCCTCAGCCTCAGCCTCAGCCCCAGCCTCAGCCCCAGCCCCAGCCCCAGCCTCAGCCCCACCCCCACCCCCAGCCTCATCCTGAGGGCCTTCTGTGCTGTGTTGCAGTGAGGCCGTGGGGCTGCAGCAGCTCTTCCAGCAGACGCAGCAGCAGCTAGAGGCCAGGAGGGCGGCGCTGCAGAGCGGCGTCCAGCCGGACCGCCCCCTGGTGGACGGAGACCTCACCACCATGGCTGTCAAGTTTGAGCGGTGAGTGCCATGCAGGCGGGCATCATCTCCTCAATGGTCCTCCACAACAGAATCTCACTGAGACTAAAGCAGACTAGGTTCCTGTTCTCTCCGTTCTCTCCTTCTTCTCCTCTTCCTTTCCAACCGAGTCCTGAAAACACAGATGAACCCGTGTAGAACTTCTATTTAGTCTGTAGCAGGGACCAGTTGTTTATGGTACACACTACTACTCCACAATGTCTGCTTTAATGGCAGATCAGAGGTTCAAACACAGTGTTGTGGCTTTGTGGATCATCTTTGACAGGAGTGGTCAAAGATGACAATGACGGTGTCTCAACTTGAATCTATTTTCTTATAGATCCATTTACATTTCATTTTCTTTTCTTAGCCACATTTAAAAAACTGTCCTCTTCCTACACCTGCCAGCTGACTGCCCTCACCTCTGTGATCACTTGGCATATATATGGTGAAAGGAGGTACGGCTGTGGAGGAGCAACCGGCAGTCTATGACTGTGTGCCCATTATTGTCCAATCACACTGATTGATTCTGTGAATATAATTATTTTTAATGCCAAGATAATGTCATAATATCATTCTACCAGAAAGGAAACAAAAAAATAGCAAAAAGTCTGAGTGGGTTTACATGGTTCACCATCCAGAGAGGAGCAGCTGCTAGTTTACAGGCTGTTTACAGGAGACTGAACTGATGCTGGAGACGACCACACACACACACACACAGACACACACAGACACACACAGAGAACACACATGCACACACACACACACACACACCAATAAATAAAAACACAACCTGGACTAGAGAGATGACACATTTAGGAACAACGGATGAAAATTCTCTGAACCTGCACTCACTGTGTCTCCAGGAGGGAGTATCCTCCTCAGATCACTCCCAAGATGTTCCTGCTGGAGTGGAGCCGCAAGGAGAAGCTGGAGCAGCCACAGTACCAGACGGTAAGAGACCAGGTCCTCCTCCGGGTCCTCCTCCCGGACCTCCTCCCCGTCCTCCTCCCGGTCCTCCTCCCGGTCCTGTCTGTTTGACGGACAGTCCGAGACTGAGTGACGGAGTGAGTTTGTGTTTTCAGGTTCAACGCTCTCAGGACCGAGCCTTCCAGTCTGTGGTGACGGTGGCACAGAAGAAATACAGATCCTCCCTGTGGTCAGTGAATGCACCATGTCTCACACACACACACACACACACAACCTTCAGACATTGTAGCCCTGAGGTCAGAGTGTGTCCTGGTCAGTGGTCTGTCCATCACTTTATCTATTTGTATAAAACTGTTCGTCTGTTTCATTCCAGTCATCAACCTTCAACTGTCTGCTGAAACTCAGTGACTGGAAGTTCACACAATGTTCTCCTCACACTCTCACTGTCTCTCTCTGTAACACTCTCACTGTCTCTCTCTGTAACACTCTCACTGTCTCTCTCTGTAACACACTCACTGTCTCTCTCTGTAACACTCTCACTGTCTCTCTCTGTAACACTCTCACTGTCTCTCTCTCTCTGTAACACTCTCACTGTCTCTCTCTGTAACACACTCTCACTGTCTCTCTCTGTAACACACTCTCACTGTCTCTCTCTGTAACACTCTCACTGTCTCTCTGTAACACTCTCACTGTCTCTCTCTGTAACACTCTCACTGTCTCTCTCTGTAACACTCTCACTGTCTCTCTCTCTGTAACACTCTCACTGTCTCTCTCTGTAACACACTCACTGTCTCTCTCTGTAACACTCTCACTGTCTCTCTCTGTAACACTCTCACTGTCTCTCTCTGTAACACACTCTCACTGTCTCTCTCTGTAACACACTCTCACTGTCTCTCTCTGTAACACTCTCACTGTCTCTCTCTGTAACACTCTCACTGTCTCTCTCTGTAACACACTCTCACTGTCTCTCTCTGTAACACACTCACTGTCTCTCTCTGTAACACTCTCACTGTCTCTCTGTAACACTCTCACTGTCTCTCTCTGTGACACACTCTCACTGTCTCTCTCTGTAACACACTCTCACTGTCTCTCTCTGTAACACACTATCACTGTCTCTCTCTGTAACACACTCTCACTGTCTCTCTCTGTAACACTCTCACTGTCTCTCTCTGTAACACTCTCACTGTCTCTCTGTAACACTCTCACTGTCTCTCTCTGTAACACTCTCACTGTCTCTCTCTGCAACACACTCTCACTGTCTCTCTCTGTAACACTCTCACTGTCTCTCTCTGTAACACACTCTCACTGTCTCTCTCTGTTACACACTCTCACTGTCTCTCTCTGTAACACACTCTCACTGTCTCTCTAACACTCTCACTGTCTCTCTCTGTAACACTCTCACTGTCTCTCTCTGTAACACACTCTCACTGTCTCTCTCTGTAACACACTCTCACTGTCTCTCTCTGTAACACACTCTCACTGTCTCTCTCTGTAACACTCTCACTGTCTCTCTCTGTAACACACTCTCACTGTCTCTCTCTGTAACACACTCTCACTGTCTCTCTCTGTAACACACTCTCACTGTCTCTCTCTGTAACACTCTCACTGTCTCTCTCTGTAACACACTCTCACTGTCTCTCTCTGTAACACTCTCACTGTCTCTCTCTGTAACACACTCTCACTGTCTCTCTCTGTAACACACTCTCACTGTCTCTCTCTGTTACACACTCTCACTGTCTCTCTGTAACACTCTCACTGTCTCTCTGTAACACTCTCACTGTCTCTCTCTGTAACACTCTCACTGTCTCTCTCTGTAACACACTCACTGTCTCTCTCTGTAACACACTCACTGTCTCTCTCTGTAACACTCTCACTGTCTCTCTCTGTAACACTCTCACTGTCTCTCTCTGTAACACTCTCACTGTCTCTCTCTGTTACACACTCTCACTGTCTCTGTAACACTCTCACTGTCTCTCTCTGTAACACACTCTCACTGTCTCTCTCTGTAACACTCTCACTGTCTCTCTCTGTAACACACTCTCACTGTCTCTCTCTGTAACACACTCTCACTGTCTCTCTCTGTAACACACTCTCGCTGTCTCTCTCTGTAACACACTCTCGCTGTCTCTCTCTGTAATACTCTCACTGTCTCTCTGTAACACTCTCACTGTCTCTCTCTGTAACACTCTCACTGTCTCTCTCTGTAACACACTCTCACTGTCTCTCTCTGTCAGGTTCTCTAGTTCATCTTTCTTGTTGTTTTCAGGGAGAAGTCCAAGAAGTTTGCTGAACAAGCGGCTGCCATAGTGTGTCTGCGGGTGCTGGGGGTCCCAGAGGGTCGGCTCGGGGAGGAAGACTCTGGTCTGGTCTGCAAGAGGAAGAGGGAGAGGAAGACCAATGGCACCATAGAGGAAGAGGGGAACAGGAAGCGACATGTTGTCCAGCAGGAAATGGTCGAATCAGCGACAGTGGCGGGTTCCAACGGTGGCGATGGGGAGCCAGACTCACCTAGAGGTGACGGTTCAAGAGGAGATGAGCAGGACCAACAGACCAGGAGTTAAAAACGTGAAAAAACCAAGTCATTCAACAAATAGCACACCCTTCATCCTGGAAACCAGCTGTAGACCTTCATGGTATCTATGGTGACCAGACTGCTGCAGCCTGGGGTCAGCAGGGGGCGCTGTGCCTTCTGGTCTGCTTCAGTTCACCTCTGTGCCTTTGGAGAAGAACTCTTTCTTCTTCTTTCTTTTTGTTTGGAAGTTGCTTCATCCATGCTGGAGGACACTTAGTCATCGTGTCGTTCTTCACATGAAAAATCATCAGACTTCAATGTTGTGATTGTGTTTTGATGTTTTTAATGTGTTGATCTTGAACTGTATTCACATGAAAAGAGCTGAACATGAATGAATGAAAGCGTAAGAAAGTGCTGTTGCTCTGGTAGGTGGAGCTGTTGCATTCAAGGTCCCTGGGAGCTTTGAGCTTCAGGTGTTACACTCCTCACTTCAACCTGCTTGTCTCACCCAGCCGCCTACGTCACCACCACTGGTGCCTTCAGGGCTGCTGGGAGACGGGAGCGCCGGGGCATCATGAAGTCGGCGGCCCCTGCAGAGTAAAAAGCAGTGAGTCCAACATGAGACTTCAACAGGAAGTAGGTGACATGTACAGGAAGTTCAGGCAGATGAGAAGATAAGAAGCAGCAGCGAGACACGCCCTGAACCAAGAGCAGCCGTCAGCTGATCGACCTGTGAAAGTACCACGCTGTAGAGACGTCTTGAATCTTAGTGTTTTTGATCTGAAGCTCTGTGCGTGTTTCAGGCAGAAACGGTTTGGACAGTCATTGTTGAGTCGTCTTCTAGAGGTGAAGAAAACACGACAACCACGCTGAGCGAAACTGCACATCACACTTGAGTTCACTCTGCACGCTGCGGTTCTGCTCTAATTTCCTGCTCCTCTGTCACTATCTAGATATTTGCATTTCATATTAATAGTTCTCTCTTTCTTGTAGCATTTATTATTCATTCAGCCTTAATGTGGCAGTGCAGTAATTGCCACAGTTTTAATGAAGAGTTGCAGTTTCAATCTAGTTTTAAGCTGTAAACGTAACTGAATTCACAAATTGACTGATTCTGTTTGTCAGCTGTTTGTTTAGCATATTTATGTTTCCATAGTCTATGGTTGTTTTTGGTGAATGGGTGTGACTGAGTGGGGGGGTGGTCTTGATCTTTGCTTGTTATTGTATTTTACATTAAAACGCCATGAACCTCTGAAAGTTGTGCTGGATGTTGAACTTTCTGCCTGCGTTCCACCAAAACCTCAGGAAGAATCAGAGGCCTTCTGGCTCCAAACAGCCTGTAAACTGTTTGAACTTCAAGTAGTTTTCGTTTCTGAGTGGTCGCAGACTGCAGCAGCCTCTTCATGCTGAGTGAGAGGAGTACTGCAGTTTCCGAGCGGAGCCTGAAGGCAGCAGTGGCAGCTCCGCCTGCAGCAGAAACTCAGCGGAACAGAAACAAGTCAGAGACTCAAAAATAAGCTGCCCCTCATCCAGAGGAGACCGGAGGAGGTGCACAGGAGTCCAGACCTCAAGAGGTGCTCACCAGCTCCTCCTCCGCTCCTCAGGTGTTTCGCTGCACTTGAGCCGGAGAAGTTGCTGCTGACAGACTGAGGCCAGAGGAGACAGACTGACAGGTGTCCGGGTCCAGGTCCAGGTCCATGTCCGGACTCAGCTGTTCTGAGGAGCTGGACTTCACCCTGATCTTCGAGGAGGAGGCGCTCGCGGCCGGTATGTGTGCTCGTGCTCGTGCTCTTGCGCGTGATCTCCAGGTTTAATGTTCAGGTTTGAATCTTTAGTTTCAATCTTTAGATTTCGGCTTCAGTTTGATCTGAAGCTTCGTGTTTGTCTGAAGTTCACGGCAGGAAGTTAAACACACGAACACCGAGTTAGACAGGAAGAGCCACACTTTGATTTTCAAAGTAAAACTGAGCTGACGTCACTGCAGCTGTTCCAGCATCTGGAATGTCTGAGGAACATCAGCAGCTGGAGCAACATGACACCCATGACAGGGTTAGGGATAGGGTTATAACAGCTCTAAAGAAGAACAATATAGAACAGTGTGAACAGTCATGTCACTCACCTCCTCGCTGCTCCTCCTCACGGTGAGGATTCATTCGGCTGTCTTTGATGAAGATCAGCTGTTCTTCTGAGGTTCTTTTGGACCAGTGACTATACCAGTACTCAGTCTCTGGTTTGCTCTGGTTCTGATGTCTGATGATGACAATTGTTCTGTGTCGATCAGTCTTTGCTTAACTGCGTGTCAAGCCTTTTACTTTGAAGGTGTTCTCCAGGCTTTTACTTTGAAGGTGCCCTCCTGGGAGAGGGGTGACACCTGCAGCTGTGTCAGGTCAGTGAGAAGGAGTCAGTAGGGGGTCAAGGAGGGTCTGAGAAGGCTCAGAAAAGGAGCCTAAGCTTCTCCCACCACCACCACTCACCACCTGTGTGTGGGAGGAGGAGGAGCAGGAGGAGGAGGAGCAGGAGTAGCAGGTGGAGCTGTTGGAGCAGATCACAGCTGCTGCTGCTGAGACACCTCCTTTACATGTGGGGCATGAAACCGAGAGTGGAAGGAGTCACCAGCGGGGGGGTGGTGGTTGGGGGGGGCTGCAGTGATCTCACACACACACGCACACACATACGCACACATACGCACACGCACAGTTTTTTTGTGTGTTGTCTGTTCATAGAGGTGTTACTGATGCAGCAGAGCAGATGTGTTTGCAAGTCAAATAAGTGTGTGTGTGTGTGTGTGTGTGATTTCCATGTGTGTTCCTGTCCTGTTCCTCTCAGGTCCAGATGTGAGGCCAGTCCCTGCCCCCCCCCAGGCTGTGGTGGCTCCGCCCCCCCAGGACCTGCGGGGCCACTCCCCTACACAGTTTACCTCTTTTCCTGAGGGGCCCCAGTACAGCGCGCTGGGGAACCCCCGAGCCTTCCCCTGCCCCAGCATCCAGATCACCTCCATCCACAGCCATGTAGAGGCTCTGGGGGGTGCTGGGCCTGGGGCGGTGGGCGGGGCCGAGGGGGGGCTGTGGTGCCGGGACCAGCTCTACCTGCCACTGGACGGCTGCTACCGGGATGCAGCGCTGTGCCCCAGCCCCTGCAGCAGCCTGTCGTCCCGCAGCTGGGTGTCAGACCTGTCGTCCTGCGAGTCCTTCTCCCAGCACCTCGACGACCTGGAGGGGGAGCTGCAGGACGCCGCCCGCCTCGCCCTCGCCTCCCCCCACGCCTCCCCCCTCGCCTCCCCGCTGGGGTCCCCGGGCTGCGGAGGCGGGGCCTTCGGGGTAGAGCTGTGGCAGCAGAAGTACCAGCACCCTCAGGCCTTCAGCCCGGCGCTGTCGCCCCATCAGTCGCCCTGCCACTCCCCCCGCACCAGCATCACAGAGGAGACCTGGCTGGGCCGCCGCCCCTCCTCCAGGTACCAGACCAGACCCACAACTTTCAGTACAGTTCAGCTGCTGCTGCGGGTGTCCCAATTAACTCCAGGTAGAGTGTCCCTGCTCCATCCCATAATAACCCTGGTACCATGTGGTCCTGCTCCATCCCATAATAACCCTGGTACCATGTGGTCCTGCTCCATCCCATAATAACCCTGGTACCATGTGGTCCTGGTCCTCCACTCTGAGGAAGATGGACGTCCAGAACATAGTTTTCTTAGATCTTTGAATCAGATGTAGAAACAGTTGAGTCTCCTCCTCTGTCCATCTGGTCTGAAGGGAACTGGTCATGTGATCCCTACGTCAGGTCACGTGACCTGGAGATGTGAACAAAGTGTTGAGATCAACTTCCAGATTGACAGGTCTGGAGGACCAGCCCAGGAGAGGAGCTATGTTTCTGGTGTTTCTGTCTGGTTTCCTGTGGTGCTCTCCAGCTTTGTTACAGGGTCTTCTACTCTGGTCTTCTCTCTCAGACCTTCATCCAGGCCCACCTCCCCTGGGGGGAAGCGGCGTCACTCCAGCGCTGACCCATATGCCCGCTCCCCCTCCCCCCACCACTCTCCCAGCCCCACCCCTGGCGCCTCGCCCCGAGGCAGTGTGACAGACGACACCTGGGGGGGGGGCAGCCCTGGTGGGCCCCTGGGCCCCCTCCTGATGGCTGGGTACCAGGAGCTGGATGTCCCCTCTAAGACCAGGAGAAAGTCAGGGAACCAGCTGCCCCCTCCCCAGGGAGAGCCTGTGCTGGAGGAGGGGGGGGTGGGGCGGGTCCAGGACGACCTTCCCCAGCTCTTCCTGCAGGTGCCGTCCCACTTCAGCTGGAGTAAAACCAAGCCAGGAGCCCCCCCTCTGTTCAGGTGCTGCTCACACACTGCTCCAAGCAGGTTGTAGATCATCCTCACGTACCAGTGTCTGACTGTCCTGTGTGTGTGCAGGCCCTCATCGCCCCCCCCCCCTGGACTGGCCCCTCCCTGAGCAGTTTGACCAGTGTGAGCTGAGGCTGGAGGTGCAGCCGCGGCCGTATCACCGCGCTCACTACGAGACGGAGGGCAGCAGAGGCTCCATCAAGGCGGCTGCAGGACATCCTGTGGTGAAGGTGAGAGGAGGAGCCTGAGGAGCATCAGCACGTTCTCCTCCTAACTCAACACTCCAGCAGTCAGTGCGTTACTTGTCCACCCTCAGAGGATGTTGTGCAGATTTTAGACACTTTTTGTGAAAATGCAATGTGCATTTTCTGCCCTCAATATTCTGAGTGTAGCAGAAGTCCTGTGACTCTACAAGATAGAAAGCACAGAATCGTTATACACCAGGATGAATCCACATTCAGAGGCTCTGCATATAAATCACCCTGCATGTCTGCACACTGCAACAAATGCAGGACCAATCCAAACACATCACATGAACAGACAGATGAATGGATGCAGCAGCCTCGAGCTTCCACACAGTATCCAGCACAATCACAAGAGGCCAAAGCAATTTAAATGAAATAAAAAGACACAGAAGCTCTAGTTCCTCTGCCACTGCAGCTCATATTCCCCTGGTCCGCACTGGTCCTCAGCAGCCGACCACTGTCCTCATCAGGACTGCAGGACTGTCCCAGTCCAGCTGGGGGCGCTCTGGGGGCCGGACCTTCCTCAGGCAGGCCACACTGTGGAGGACAGCACAGGCCACAGTGGTGTCACATGACCTCAAAGGGCTTCATGTCTGAAGACACTGAGACTGGGCCTTCAGGAGGTCAAAGGTCATCTCAACTCTGGTCCTGTAGGCCTGCTGTGGTTCCTGGGATCTGGGTTTGGTGCTGGTCCTGGTCCTGGTCCTGGTCCTGGTCCTGGTCCTGGTCCTGGTCCTGGTCCTGGCAGGACTATAGGCCTGCTGTGCTTCCTGGGCTCTGTGTATGGTCCTGGTCCTGGTGCTGGTCCTGGTGCTGGTCCTGGTCCTGGTCCTGGTCCTGGTGCTGGTGCTGGTGCTGGTGCTGGTGCTGGTCCTGGTCCTGGTCCTGGTCCTGGTCCTGGCAGGACTATAGGCCTGCTGTGCTTCCTGGGCTCTGTGTATGGTCCTGGTCCTGGTGCTGGTCCTGGTCCTGGTCCTGGTCCTGGTCCTGGTCCTGGTGCTGGTGCTGGTGCTGGTGCTGGTGCTGGTCCTGGTCCTGGTCCTGGTCCTGGTCCTGGTGCTGGTCCTGGTGCTGGTCCTGGTCCTGGTCCTGGTCCTGGTCCTGGTCCTGGTCCTGGTGCTGGTGCTGGTGCTGGTGCTGGTGCTGGTCCTGGTGCTGGTGCTGGTCCTGGTCCTGGTCCTGGTCCTGGTCCTGGTGCTGGTCCTGGTCCTGGTCCTGGTCCTGGTCCTGGTCCTGGTCCTGGTGCTGGTGCTGGTCCTGGTCCTGGTGCTGGTCCTGGTGCTGGTCCTGGTGCTGGTCCTGGTGCTGGTGCTGGTCCTGGTTCTGGTCCTGGTGCTGGTCCTGGTCCTGGTCCTGGTCCTGGCAGAACTGACCTATAACACTGACTCTCATCATTCCAGCCTCACAAGCAGAGAGACAGTGTGGACACAGCCAGGATGTGGACAGTGGTATTAAGAGGAGGTGTGGCTCACCTTGTGACAGGTGCTGATAGATCTCAGAGGTCTGGAGGACTCTGGAGTCCTGGACTGAGCCAGGCCATTCTGACACCACACTGCTGGCCAGACCATCTGAAATCATAGGATCAGGACTATTAGACCAACCAGTGCACAGCACAGGCAATGTCCAGTGTTCATCACCTGACAACATCAGAAAATTATGTTCACCAGAACATGACTTCATCCTTGGACCCAGCAGTCTGCAGGTACCTGATGCCATCTGCAGGACCCTGGACCTCTCATAGACCACGTCTGATCTGGCCAAGTCATGTTTAATCTGCATCACACACGGAGAGCAAACATGAGAAAAGAAAAACTTCATCCCAACAGGAAATGTATTAAAGTCAGTGAGCTAGTGGCCTTAGGTCTGTGAAGGGTGCTATTAAGAGTGCTATTATTAATAATTAAAGTTACTACTCTAATTATTATTATTAGCTCATCTGTATATCACAGAGTCAGCTAAACAGTCTGATGGAGTTGCATTTACATACTTTGACACACATCAGTATTAAGGCGTATGTCATTTAACACCTTAATAAGTGCAGTTTAGATGCTGTGGTGTGGTCGAAAACCCGACTGGAAGGAATTGAAGAGATTGTTTTGGGCCAAGAAAGAGTGAATCTGTTGATGGACAACTCTCTCAATGACCTTTGACTGAAATGCAAGGTTGTGTAGTCTGGGTCTGTAGGGATTATTACTGAAGCGTCCAGATTAGGCTTTTTGAAGAGAGGTTTGATTACTGCAGTTTTCAGGGCCCTGGGAAACTCCTGATAGATGAGACACATTTACTATCTTCAACACATCTGGTGCAACACAATGAAATTCACTGTTCAACAAGCTTGTGGGCAGAGTGTCAAGGCAGCAGGTGGTGGATTTTAAGTTCTGCCCTGTTTCTGTCAGGGATGCATGGTTAGTTGGTTAAAAGGTTTCTACATTTCTAGTAAACTGAGGGGGAACTGGTGACATGGCCAGCTTGCCCGTGGATGATCCACATTCTTTTTGTCTTATTCTCTGAATTTTGTCTGTAAAAAAAGGCTGAGAAGTCATTGCAGGACTTTTTGGAACGCAGTTCTGGAGGAACAGATACTGGAGGGTTTGTCAGTCTGTCAACAGTTGTGAATAGGGTGCGGACATTGTTATTGCTGTTTTTGATCATCTCAGAGAAAGTGTCAGAGAGAGTGTCTCAGCATGTTAGTGAGGTGCAGCAGCAGGATAATGGTAATATAGACATATTAAATAATATCTTCATCTATACGTATATATAGTAACAATAATAGTAACAGTAGAACTACAGTATAGTGGTAATATTGTGATAACAGTTGTGTATTATTAACAGTAGCAGCGACATTATATAATATATGATAATGGTATAATAGTAGTGGTATAGTATAATATAACGGCTTGATAATGACAATAGCAATAACAGCACAAAACAGTTATAACAGCAGTGTAATCTGTAGTCTCAATGTGAAAACTATAGCACGACAATAGACATACAATAGAAATGATGTGATGATGTGATCTGCTGGGGAAAAGTCTGCTCTACTGGCCATGGTGGCTCAGTGACTCTGTGATGGGGGGGTCTGTCTGAGGGAGCCCTGAGGTAGAACTGGTCCAGGACTGGTTCCAGCTGGATGGATGCGTGTGTGCTCCTCCTGGCTGGGTCTCTGTGCAGCCAGTGAAGCCTGGACTGGTTTTGGCCTTGGAGGTGCCTGCTGTGATTTCTGACTGATGCTGAAGGAGGCAACGCTTCATACCTGAGGGCCTCCTCATACCAGGAACAGATGTTTCTCACCTACTCCTCTCTCCTCTTCTCTCTCCAGCTGGCAGGCTTTAACAAGCAGCCGGTGAGCCTGCTCCTCTTCATGGGGACGGTGGAGGAGCGCGCTCCTCGCCCTCACTCCTTCTACCAGGTCCACCGCGTCACTGGCAAGACGGTGTCCACCAGTTGCCAGGAGAAGATGGTGGGGGGAACCAAAGTCCTGGAGCTGCTGCTGCTCCCTGAGAACCACATGTCAGCCAGGTCATCCTGCTTCTCCTGCTCCTCTCTGGGTCTCCTCTCTCCTCCTCTCTACTCAAACCTGTTTCCTTTGATCTGTGCTGATGATGCACAGTTGTTGTTGTTGTTGTTGTTGTTGTTGTTGTTGTTGTTGTTGTTGTTGTCATAAACAGTGACAGCAGGCAGACAGAGGGCAGTTCTGGGTTTGTCTGACTGTAAAGTGTGTTGTGCTACTTGTTAAAGGGTAAGGGCTGGTAAGGTTAGGTAGGGTAGGAGTTGGATAGGTTAGTTTAGTTTAGGTTTGGTAGGTTAAGGGTTGGTTAGGTTAGGTTTGGTGGGGTAAGGGTTGGTGAACTTCACAGGTTAGAGTTAGGGTTAGGGTTAGGTGAACCCTAACCCTAACCCTAACTCTACCCCCTAAACCGGCCCCTTGTACAATGTCGTGAGGAGCATGCTCCTCCCTGGTTTACTCCTCGTCCTGTGGCTGTGGTGTTGAAGCTGCTCCCTCCTCTGCTCCTCCTCTGCTCCTGCAGCATCGACTGTGCTGGTATCTTGAAGCTGAGGAACGCCGACATCGAGCTGAAGAAGGGAGAGACGGACGTGGGCCGTAAGAACACCCGGGTGCGCGTGGTGTTCCGGGTGTCGGTGCCGCAGCCGGACGGCCTGATGCTGTGGCTGCAGACCTGCTCCGTCCCGGTGGAGTGCTGTAAGTCTCAGAACATCTGGCGGTCCAGATGTTCTGCTCCAGTCTCCTCACTGTGTGTGTGTTGCAGCCCAGCGCTCTGGCCAGGAGCTGCCTCAGGTGGAGAGCTTCAGCCCCAGCAGCTGCTCCATGGACGGAGGAGACGAGCTGCTCATCAGCGGCTCCAACATCTCAGGCCAGTCCAGGGTGGTGTTCCTGGAGAGAGGCCCAGGTACAGCTCAGAGCAAGTCACCAGCCAGTGACGAACTCTAACTGACTAGAGACTATACAGAGAACTCATTGATACTCACAGGGGCAACATCTGCTTTATTCACATGTATCTAGTATGTCAGCAGATTGTCATAGTAATATTAATTATGTCATTAATTGTTCTCAATCCCACCAGACGCTGCTATAGCTTAGGTTCTAGCTGAAGTGTCACCAGGCAGACTGTGTAGATCATATATGGCTGTATGCTGAATCAAAGGCCCCTGTGAAATGGTTCAGTGAGAGCTCTGTTGGGGGCTGGAGGACTCCTCATTCTTATTGATCCTGTGTAAAATCAGAAAAAGACGACAAACTGAACTGGCTGACCTGGCTGCCCTAGAACCAGGGACGGTCAGAGCTGATCGTCTCAACCAAGCCCCCCCCCCCCCCCCCCACTCGCATGGTGCCACCATGTTGACTCTGGAGCCAGCAGAAACCACATTTGGATTAGAGGGTGGGGCTATGGAGGACCTTTGTCATCCTCAACATACTCAGTGATCCATATGAGCCATACAGGCTATAGAGATTACCCAGCTGTTCCAACCAGGTAAACACAGCCTCTGTGAGGCTCCCCTGTCAATCCAATTGATGCGCCCATATTCCTTCATTTCTTTAAGCTCTGATATCTTATTGATCATAGAATTATTTACAATCTGACCAACAGATTATTGGCTGGCACCTGGAACTTTAGCTGTTCAAGATGGTGTGAGTTGTGGAGAAAAAGATTTACTGAGTATTTCATGATTGAAAATGACATTTTTCACTGCGGTTGTATTGGAGAAAGTTTTTGGAGCCAACCCTAGAGGATCTGGCTGGTACTGCACATAAAGTCACTTTCGCGCTGGCTTCACCGAAAGACTCTGTCCATCTTTTATATACAGTCTATGGTCTCATCCCATAATACTCTCTCTAGAATCTGACCAGACAGTCCCCACTGTAACTCAGCCAGTTAACTGGTCACCGGTTCCAGCCTCCATCAAACTCCTAACAATGCTGCTGAGGCTGAAGCTAGTGCAGTGATGTGTATGGAGCCAAGAATAATGTCCCTGACGCAATAATGTAGGTCCTATCCCGTCCTATCCCGTCCCGTCCTATCCCGTCCTATCCCATAGTATCCCATCCTATCCCATCCCATCCTATCCCGTCCCGTCCTATCCCGTCCCATCCCATAGTATCCCGTCCTATCCCATCCTATCCCGTCCCGTCCTATCCCATCCTATCCCGTCCCGTCCTATCCCGTCCTATCCTGTCCTATCCCGTCCTATCCCGTCCCATCCCGTCCCGTCCTATCCCATCCTATCCCGTCCTATCCCGTCCTATCCCATCCTATCCCGTCCCATCCTATCCCATCCTATCCCATAGTATCCCGTCCTATCCCGTCCCATCCCGTCCCATCCCGTCCCATCCTATCCCATCCTATCCCATCCTATCCCATAGTATCCCGTCCTATCCCGTCCTATCCCGTCCCGTCCTATCCCGTCCTATCCCATCCTATCCCGTCCTATCCCGTCCTATCCCGTCCTATCCCATCCTATCCCGTCCTATCCCGTCCTATCCCGTCCCATCCCGTCCTATCCCATCCTATCCCGTCCTATCCCATCCCATCCCGTCCCATCCCGTCCCATCCCGTCCCATCCCGTCCCATCCCGTCCTATCCCGTACTATCCCGTCCTATCCCGTCCTATCCCGTCCCATCCCGTCCTATCCCGTCCTATCCTGTCCTATCCCATAGTATCCCATCCTATCCCATCCCATCCCGTCCTATCCCGTCCTATCCCATCCTATCCCATCCTATCCCGTCCTATCCCGTCCTATCCTGTCCCGTCCTATCCGGTCCCGTCCGATCCCGTCCCGTCCTATCCCGTCCTGTCCCGTCTTATCGAATATTAACCTTTATCTAACCCTGATCTGTGGCCCTCAGACGGACGTTCGCTGTGGGAGGTGGAGGCCAGAGTGGTTCCAGAGAGGAGCAGCCCAGTGAGTAGAAGCTGTTCACACAAACCAGGAGGAACCTCTTCACATTAATGAGTATTTATCTCAGTTCAAAGCTAGGCTAAGAGATAAGATAAGTTACGATTAGTCTGATCTCTGCAGGAATGAAAGCTCTCAGTCCCAAACACTGGAAAGAACGTGTCCGTGAGCAAATGTCGTTTTTACTTAAAATAGCAGAATTTGATCATCTGATGATCTGCACTTCTTGGTGGTGTGTCTTCTCTGTGCTGCAACAAAGCCAACGGTTCGCAGATCAGAGGTTATTTTGATCATTTATTTCAGAGAAGAAGAAGAGAGTCATTGATGTGTATCGTAACATGACTTCGTCTTGTGCAGTGAGCAGAAATTAAACTCAGTGTAGCACTGAAGCTTCAGAGGCTGGGTGAGATGAGGAAGCCTGAAGAGGAAGTGGATCAGTGTTGAAACCACAGAGCGACCGAAGCAGCTTCACACATTAGAGGCTGGTCTTCTAAAAGAGAGGCTGGTCTTCTAAGAGAGGCTGGTCTTCTAAGAGAGGCTGGTCTTCTAAAAGAGAGGCTGGTCTTCTAAAAGAGAGGCTGGTCTTCTAAGAGAGGCTGGTCTTCTAAAAGAGAGGCTGGTCTTATTTCTGATCCTTCTCATGTTCCACTCACTGTGTCTCCTCTCAGAGCAGGATCGTGGTGGAGGTGCCTCCCTACGGCAGGGGGGGGGTCCAGGGCCAGGGCCAGGGCCAGGGCCAGGGCCAGGGCCAGGGCCAGGGCCAGGGCCAGGGCCAGGGCCAGGGCCAGGGCCAGGGCCAGGACTGGGTCCAGGTCCAGTTCTACATCTCCAACGGGAAGAGGAAACGCAGCGTGATGCAGAACTTCACCTTCCTACCTTTAGCTTGCAGCCTCCCTGCTCCTGCTCCTCCTGCTCCTCCTGCTGCTCCTGCTCCTCCTGTAGTCAAACAGGAGCCCTGGGACCATGTCTCCCCTCACCCACCTGCCTTCTGCCCCCCCCCAGACCAGGCATTCGGCCCTGACCTGCTCTACTATGATTCCTACGACGGGCCGAGCCTTCATCACCGTCCTCCTCATGATCTCTCCTTAATGTTCACACACCCCCTGCCCCCTCCCTCCCTCCCTCTGCAGCCTCCTCACCCCCCCCCTGCCTCAGAGCCCCCACATCACTCCTCTGTCCTGGCTCCAGGCTCCTCAGGGCCTCAGCAAAGCCTCACAGGCCCCCACAGGGAACCCTCCCCCTCCTTTGTGCCCCCCCACCAGAAGGAGTCGGAGCAGCTCAGCCCGGGGGGGGCTGGGGGGGCTCTGGGGCTGCAGGAGATCACGCTGGATGACGGTAGGAGCTTTACAACCGCTTTCATGATTTGTCCTCAGCAAAGAAAATAAAATCCAGAAGAGAAAGTATTGTCATGACATCAGTAGTCCAACAATGGGATAGAATAATAACCGTAATCTCAAAAAGAAAGAGAGGGAAGAAGAATATACAACAATATGATCTAAACTCAAAATCCAATTTCAGAAAGTCAGATCTTGTAAAGGCTGCTCCTCCTCAGGGTGAATGTTCACAAACAAACAAAGAAATAAAAGTAAAAAAATTAAAGTTGATCTCCTCCAACCTGAGGAGAAACTTAAAGACATTTTGTTGTTGCATGAAATAGATTGGTAAGAGGAAAGTTTCAATAAAATGCAATGAATTAAAATAGAATGCAAAGACATAAGATAGAATTAGAATAGAGATAATGAAGATACAATGGGCTGTCACCCATTAGTAACAACCAACTAATGATTGGTTTCTGAAGAGCCTCAGTCTACAGGACAACAGGAGGCTGTAGGTGGTCCAGAGCTGAAGACAGGAAGAGCTGCAGAACACACACACACACACACACTCACTCACTCACTCACTCACTCACTCACTCACTCACTCACTCACTCACTCACTCACTCACTCACTCACATTTGTCTCCGCCATTAATCAGATTGTTTGAGTTGATGAATCAATGAAGTGCTGTAGTTCCAAACTGAGTTCCTGTTGATTAGAGATGATCTGGCTCTGGGAGTGTCAGGTGTGTGTGTGTGTGTGTGTGTGTGTGTGTGTGTGTGTGTGTGTGTGTGTGTGTGTGTGTGTGTGTGTGTGAGATCTGGGTTAATAATAGCTGCGACTGCTTGTTGCTGCTCTGAATGATGCAGACGGAGGTTAAATTAGTGTCTCTGCTCAGTTGGCAGCAGCAGCTGTCGTCAGCCCCCCCCCCCCCCCCCCCCCCCCCCCACACACACACACACACACACACACACACTTTGACCTCCACAGCTCGATCTGTTGCCAGAGGAGCAGTGGCAGCAGCAGTATCTCAGTATCTGTGTGTTTATTATTCTGACTGAATAACAAAACAACAACAACAACACACATAAAAAGGCAGGACTGTCCAACCAGCACCGGAACCGGCCAATCAGAGCTCGGCTCCCCTGCTTCCTGGTGTCGGTCAGGATGATGCCCACCCACGGCGTCTCTGTATCGCTTTGTCTCCATATCGTTGTGTCCCTGTGTCTTTGTGTCTTTGTGTCTCTGTGTCTTTGTGTCTCTGTGTCTTTGTGTCTCTGTCCATGTCATTTAAGAAGGTCACAGACTCATCTGTCAGCAGAAACAAAACTAAACATGAAATGGGAGAACATGAAGATGAATCCACTGTTAGGTCTGAATTCAGACGTGTGTGAGATGCTGCAGCTTCAGGATGAAATGACTGAACAAAAGCTGAAGGTTCATCTTCTCAGATCATTTCTTTACTCACTGAAATGCTTTGAGTTCATCAACAACCTAGACAGGTTAGAGCTTTGCAGGGAAGTGATTTTAAACAAGCAGACAGCCAAGCAGGCAGACACACACACACACACACAGACAGACAGAGGCAGGCAGAGACATACAGTCAAAGACAGACAGACAGTCAGGCAGAGACAGAAGATGAATGATTGAGGACATGTTGCTGTTCTCTGGCCCTTGTTGTTGCTCTGCAGCAGCTTCAGGTTTCACTCCTGCTAAGTTTAGCTTGAGCAGCTGCACAGCAGCTCCACTCAGAATAAACAGTCGCTTCAGGAGTCAGGAAGCAGCAGGAGTCAGGATGCAGGAGTCAGGAAGCAGCAGCAGGAGTCAGGAAGCAGCAGCAGGCGTCAGGATGCAGCAGCAGCCGTCAGGATGCAGCAGAATCAGGATGCAGCAGGAGTCAGGAAGGAGTCAGGAAGCAGCAGGCGTCAGGATGCAGCAGGAGTCAAGAAGGAGTCAGGAAGCAGCAGGTGTCAGGATGCAGCAGGAGTCAAGAAGGAGTCAGGATGCAGCAGGCGTCAGGATGCAGCAGGAGTGAGGATGCAGGAGGTGTCGGGATGCAGCAGCAGGAGTCAGGATGCAGCAGCAGGAGTCAGGATGCAGCAGGAGTCAGTATGCAGCAGCAGGAGTCAGGATGCAGCAGGTGTCATGATGCAGGAGGTGTCAGGATGCAGCAGCAGGAGTCAGGATGCAGCAGGTGGCAGGATGCAGCAGGAGTCAAGAAGGAGTCAGGAAGCAGCAGGAGTCAGGATGCAGCAGGAGTCATGATGCAGGAGGTGTCAGGATGCAGCAGCAGGAGTCAGGATGTAGCAGGAGTCAGGATGTAGCAGGTGGCAGGATGCAGCAGGAGTCAAGAAGGAGTCAGGAAGCAGCAGGAGTCAGGATTCAGCAGGAGTCAGGATGCAGGAGGTGTCAGGATGCAGCAGTAGGAGTCAGGATGCAGCAGGAATCAGGATGCAGCAGGAGTCATGATGCAGCAGCAGTGTGTGTAAATTCATTGGTTCATGTGTTTGGTCTAGTGTCAGTGCATAGTACCCTCCTCTGGCCAGACGTGGAACTGCAGCACTAATATTTCTGAAGAAGGTTCAACCAGGGGAGATGTTCACCTCTGACCTCCAGGGAGTCAGTGAGCAGCTGCTCCTCCTCAGCCTCATCTCTCATCATGTTAATCTCCTCATCTTTGAAACGTCCCTGCTGTGGGACCAATAAAGGCAGATTCTTTTCTATTCTTTTCTGTTCTGTTCTGATCTTATTTGTCGTTTCTCTGTTACAGTGAACGAGATCATCCACAGAGACATCGGGGGTCTGAGGAGCAGCTCCCACCAGCTGGACCAGTACCACCAGTATGACTGGGATCACAGCTCCAGTCCCCTGTAGAAGCTGCCCTGACTTTGACTCTCATGTTTGCACTGAAGACACTGAACTGATCTCCAAGTGCCTGAAACCTGCAGCAGGTTCCTCCTCAGATCCTCAGGAACTTTCTACTCTCTGCCTTTGGCCTGAACCTGGAGAAATATACAACTAAAGGGCTTCAGCTCTGCTGTGGGGGTCGCTTTGATGCCCCCGCATCGTTTACTGTCGTTTACTGGCCCGTTAGAATCAACAATCTGCTGTGTGCACACCTCAGTCCTCGTTCAAGGCTTCTCTACTGGGCTTTACATTGATTTCCTGCATCAGATGGATCGATAGTGACTGTTGACCCTCAGCAGACTCATGTTCTCATAGTGACCCCCCTCCACACACCCACACACACATACACACACACACACACATCCACAGGTCTTCAACTAATATGTCCTTCAAAACAGTTTAAAAGCAACTGAGGATGAAGAAAAAATGTCTTTGTAGATTAACAAGTCCGTTCCAGAATGTCCAGGTCTCGTTGCTGTGCGTAACAAAGTTGCAAACCGAACGTCAGCGTGTGTGTGCGTGTGTGTGCAAAAAGGATAAAACCATGTTTTTTATTTGTGGTTCCAAAAGCCATGCACGCCTGAAAGTTTTTATTAGATTCCACACGTCCTGCAGAGCTCTCACACACGCACGCACACACATCCTGAGGTGTGTGTGTAATGTGGGGTCACCATGTCGACATGATCCTTAGAAGGTATAAGGAGGTCCGAATGAAGAGGAAGGAGAACATTTCATGTTTTCATAGACAAAGTGAGAGGACTCAAGTGTGAAACGTTAAATATTTTATTCTGATAAAAGATTTTAGAAGCAGCTTCAGTGTCGAGGTTCAGATGTCACACATTCCTCCTTTTCACAGCTTTAAGGCACTTTGATGTGTTAGAGCAGGAGGTCAGAGGTCAGAGCAGGTGTCAGTGGAGGTCCAGGCTCGTTCAGTCAGATCTGCAGCTGTGAGTTGGAGGAACTGTCCTGTTCCACTTCTCAGCTTCCTCATCTGCTGCTACTGCTCCAGGGGTCTCCTCAGAAGTTTCCCCAGGCCCAGATGTTTCCTCAGAAGTTTCCCCAGGCCCAGATGTTTCCTCAGAGGCTTCCTCAGGTCCACATGTTTTCTCAGATGTTTCCTCAATTGAAAAGCTGCTGGTCAGGGTCTGTCTGGATGTAGCAGAACTCCTCCAGGGCAGTGTGCTCTGCTGTCCTCCAGCAGCTCCTGGAGCAGGTGTAGACCATCACCGTCCCAAACTCCAGCTCAGCGGGGGCTCCGCTGCCCCAGCGCAGCAGGCTGACCAGCGCCGGCATCAGCTGCAGCTCCAGAGTCCTGGTGGAGCCACAGCTGCCACAGGGGGGCGCCAGCGTGGCGTGGTGGGTGGGGGGGGCTGTGATGAAGAGTGGCTCTCCTCCTCTGCAGTAGCGCAGGATCTGCTGCGGACAGCTGGAGATCCTCTTCATGAACCTGCAGAACACAGCGTCTCCGTGACGCGCTCGGCTCTTTTCATACATCTCCTCCCTGCTGGCCCCGCCCCCCTGGCCGGAGGCCCCGCCCCCCGGAGCAGATACCCCACCCTCCCTGCTCTCATACTCCCTGAGCAGCTGCAGGGCGTGCTGCAGCTCCTCATCCTCTCCACACATGTCTGACTCCTCCACAACCGCGATGAAGAACGGACGCAGGACTGGAGGCTCCTCCTCCTGGACCTCCTGGGGCTCCTCCTCCTGGACCTCCTGGGGCTCCTCCTCCATTGCCGTTCCCAGCCTGAGCTCCTGGAGGCGGCTGCTGAATTCAGCTGCAGAACAGTTATCAGTGAGCAGGACCAACACAGAGATCCCATTGAGATGCATCGTGAAGCTGGAAGCAGCTCACAGGTCTGGAGAACACTGAAAGCTTCCTTTGATCTGCTGAAACTTCCTGGAGAGAACTCACCTTCTGCGCCCTCCTGAGTAGCTGCTGCTCCACCACCTCCTGCCACCGCCTCCTGCTCCTCCTTCTCCTTGTCCTCCCCCCAGTCGTCAGCAGAGTCGCACCAGTCTGTGGCTGTCAGAGCAGCCTGGAGGTTCTGGTCCTGGAGGTTCTGGTTCTGGTTCTGTTCTGGGGGGGTGGCTGCCCCAGGTCCCTGGGAGCGGAGGATGGTCCAGCCCTCAGGTGAGGAGTTGCAGGAGCGTCTGTGGCAGCAGAATAGGTGCAGGTTCCTGTGGAGGGGGGGAGGAGTCCGGGCTGGTGGGGTCCAGGGGGCAGTACACCTGGACCAGGAGCAGCTGCAGCGCTCCGCAGCGGCGGCACCGGGGTCCGGTCCCGGGGGGTCCGGTCCCGGGGGGTCCGGTCCCGGGCAGCCAGGCGGGCCGCCCCCCCACCTTGTTGACGGTGAAGCAGGGGGGGTGTCTGCGGGGGTCCAGGTCACTGTCTCTGACTCCTAATAGTATCATATCCGGAAATACCTGGGCACGAGACAACTGCACTGCACGCGACCGGCACACCGCAGCCGGAAAAGTCAGAGGCACGACATCCGGTCCGTCACTTAAATGATTCCGCCTCGAGGTGAAAATAATTCTAATCAAAGCTCAGGGACCTGTACCCGCTGTCACGTCACAGCAGAAGCCTCTGAGGGTCCCTCAGAACCAGGTGTGTGTGTGTGTGTGTGTGAACCAGGCTCTGACACTTAACTCCTCCTCCTCTCTCCATCTTCATCCCCGTTTTTTCTCCTCTTCTCCCATATCCTCCTCCTCTCTCCTCGCCTCCTTTCCTCTTGATCCTTCTCTCCTCTCCTTTCTCCTTCGAGTTTGAAGCTCATTGGATGAAACACTGAAGCGAACAGTCTGACTGAGTCCTGTTTGTAGCTGTGGGAATATTACGCTTTGTTCCTGTTAAGATCTGTCTCCTTTCATTCTGATCTGGCAACCAGCTCCCGCTGAATGAGAGGAGGAGGGAGCAGCAGAGGAGTAGAAACAGAGCAGTTTCGGCTCCAGCTCAGAGGAGGCAGGAGGAGGACCTGTCCTCGCTGTGTTTAGGATTGCATTAACCATTAATATCATTTAATTTTTCCCGTCTCATAATTATATCTCGCAGCCTCATAACTTCTCCTGAGACGTGATTTCAGGGTGAGGATGGACAGACTGTTGAAGCATCTGTCCATCCAGCAGCTGTCCCTGGGCCCCCACACAGCCCTGGCTCCTCCGCCTCCTTCAGGAGCAGCTCTGAATCCTCTGCCTGAAACCTGAAGAATCCTCCCCCAACACTCCTCAGCTCCTCCTCTGTGTCTCCTCTGGAGTGCAGGACGTCAAGTCCAATCCAAGCCGCACTACCGGCTTCAGCCACTAGGGGGCAGGATTGCAGTTCTTCAAATATCAACTTGAAAACGGATGGGTTGAAATCGTGACCAAACAGCTGCTTGTTTGCAATAAAATGTGACCAGTTGTTGGTGTTGCTTGAGTCCAGCTGCAGTTAGAGTCACTTTGGAACCGATCAGATGAATCGGATCAGAGCATTTCAATCAGATCAATCTTATCAGATTCATCAGATCAAATTCATCAGGTCAGATCAGATGTAAATATTATCTGTTCTTCTGCAAACCAGCTGTGAACATCTGTTCCAGGATGAGGGATCCCCTTTGATCCTGTTGAATCAACAAGGAGGGATCGGACCAGGCCAGTCTCCAGCTGAAGGTTTGGGGTGGATGTGGAGGTTTCTGGGCCACACAGGAACAAAGTGTTCTGATCAAACACAACTCAAACACACACACATTATTATGAATGTCAAAATATTAACTTTCCTTGCATTTAGCTTCAGTCTTCTGTCATTTCATGCAGATATTAATGTAAACAACATGTTTTATAAAACTGTTAAAAACAAACAATTTAAATCTAAACCAGGTCCAGGTCCAGGACCAGGTCCACATGCTCAGATCTGTGGAGACCTGGACCCTCCAGGAAATGATGAGGAAACTTCAAACTTTCATGAATGAAGGACAAAAACTTTGCATGTGATAACAGATCGTTTAGAGTCTGGTGAAATGTGCTGAGTCAGCCTGAATAATCGGCTTTCATGAGTCGACAAAAAGCTTGTCCTCAGCGTCGCTGAGCCCCCGAGCAGTGACACGAGCTCCTCCCGGGGCCATCACAGCTGAGTTAACCTCTAGGAGTTAGGAGCTGCTCTCCTTACTGAGCAGTCAGCTACACTGAAGTACAGCCTGAGAGGTTCAGAACATCTCACTGTAGCATTCAGTAAAATCATCAACCAGCCTTTGGTCTGAATATAGATTCCTGGGGGAATTCGTAGCTTTCTTGATGAACAAGCTGCTTGGTAAGTCCATCCGGTCCGGTTCCTGCTGAGATGTTTCCACTCCAGACAGAGTCATCAGAAGCTGGTGGAGCAGACTGTTCATCTGGCTTCACCTGGATAAACATCTCCAGTGCTTCCATCTATAGTCTGCTCCTCTGATCCATCATCAGTAAGAACAGACTTACTTACGCCACATGTGAGCGAGCGTCTTCACTTCCACGTCTTCTCTCTGCTCGGCTCTGAACACAGTGCACTCAGGTCTCTGCTACCTGACGTCAGGTCAAAGATCTGAGGGTCTCCTACAAACCTCACAGTGTCTGAAGCTGAACGTCTCTGATCAGAGAACAGATGATTCTCCTCGTCTGTAAGAACAGCACCAGGAGAGAGTGAAAAAGAGCAAACTTTCAAAATAATGTTTTATTGAAAGCTTCTGGGGTTTAAATCCACGTAAAAACATTGGAGCTCCTTCTGTTCATGAGAGCAGAACATCACTGTGATGATGAGAAGACACAGACGATCTGGTTACTGACTAAGGACTGAGTAGAGCAGAGTCAGCCGGCTGGAGGCTTCATATCCGTTTCACACCTGAGAGCTGGAAACAACCAGCACACACTCTGTGTCCATGAGGCCAGCAGTCACGTGTGTGTGTGTGGCTGGATGTCAGTGCTGGTATGACCCTGAGTCTCTTCAACCCTCCTCCTCCTCCTCCTCCTCCTCCTCCAGAGGTCCTCGGTTGGGAGGCAGAGATGCTTTAATTTGCTGCCAACGTTTGGGAGGCCAGATGATGTGAGAGGCTCGACCGTGGAGCAGCCCCACGGACACCTGGACACACACACACACACACACACACACACACACACACACACACACACACACACACACACACACACACACACACACACACACACAGAGTCAGGAGTGACTGGACACTGAGCAGTTAACTCTGAGCTGATCATAGCACTGAATGAGCATCTTTCATCTTTCTTGAGTAGAAAGAAGAACTCACTTCTTAAGTGTTTAGTTTGACTCGTGCTGGAAAGTTATAACTGATGTATAACTGGTCTATAACTGTTAGACATCATATATAACTGCTAGAACTAAAATGACTGGTATAACTGACATATAACTGTTAGAACTGATGACTGAACTCTACCCGTTATAACTGGTCTATAACTGTTGTTCCGGGCCTAGAATGATGTGGGTCGTACCGGACCAAAGCTGTTGCTGTCCAGACTGTGTCCGTGGTGGTCTCCCTCCAGCCAGAAGTGTCCGTCAGGAACACGAACGTAGCGGTTCTTGTAGCCCAGAGTCCTGCAGCACAGACTGTGGTCAGATCAGTGACCGACAACAAAATAACCAAGCTGTCACTGGTCTCCCCACACACATCACAGCTCAGAGGCTCAGGGGTCAGAAGATCAGAAGAGATGGTGGATGAAGGATCCTGGATGGATGACTGATGGATGGATGGATGATTGATAGAAGGATGATGGATGGATGATGGATGGATGGTGGATGGATGATTGATGATGGATGGATGATGGATGGATGGTGGATGGATGATTGATAGAAGGATGATGGATGGATGATGGATGGATGGTGGATGGATGATTGATAGAAGGATGATGGATGGATGATGGATGATTGATAGAAGGATGACGGATGGTGGATGGATGATTGATAGAAGGATGATGGATGATGGATGATTGATAGAAGGATGATGGATGGAAGGTGGATGGATGGATGGTGGATGGATGATTGATAGAAGGATGATGGATGGATGGTGGATGGATGATTGATAGAAGGATGATGGATGGATGGATGATTGATAGAAGGATGATGGATGGATGGATGATGGATGGATGGTGGATGGATGATAGATGGATGGTGGATGGATGATTGATAGAAGGATGATGGATGGATGATGGATGGATGGTGGATGGATGGATGGTGGATGGATGATTGATAGAAGGATGATGATGGATGGATGGTGGATGGATGGATGATTGATAGAAGGATGATGGATGGATGATGGATGGATGGATGGATGGATGGATGGATGGTGGATGGATGATTGATAGAAGGATGATGGATGGATGGATGGATGGATGGAGCTACCTGATGAAGTCTCCCTCCAGGCCGATCACCCTCTTGATGATCTTCTGCTGGGGGTTCTTGGGTGACCTGAGGGAGACACACACATTCAGGCTGAGACGTGTTCAGCTGCAGGAGGATGAGGAGAAGCTGAGGCGTTCAGACAGGTTCAGGCTGCAGGACCAGGTGAGACGGCACAGGTCTCCCCAACACACAATCAGAATCATCCCACCACAACACATGTTCAGATGTTCAAGGAACAGACACTGGAGATCTGAGAGACACGGATCTGGAGGTAGTTCTAGAAGAACATCATCATCTTCATCTTCATCATCATCATCATCTGAGCTGTCTGCAGCTTGGCTAGAGAGATAGATAGAGAGACAGAGATGGAGAGATGCAGACAGAGGGATGGAGTGATGCAGATGGAGAGATGGAGTGATGTGTTCAGAGTCAGGTTGACTGAGGCTGTGCTCTGCCAGCTGCTCCAGTGCTGCTCCCTCTCCTCCTCTTCATCCTCCTCTTCCTCACACATCTGTCTCTTCATCTTCACCCAGTGCCCCCCCGCCCCTTGCTGTGGGGACAGAGCGGATCACGAATGATTGACAGCTCCATGAGCCAATATTGTTCAGCTCTAGCAGTAGAGCTCTCCCTCCACTGGGATCATTTCTGTGTTTGTTACCACACATCCAGTAGAGATCCTTCTTCTGTCTTCTGATTTGTGTGGGAGTGTGAGTGTGTGTGTGTGTGTGTGTGTGTGTGTGTGTGTGTGCTGCTCTCTACATATTGTGATGAAGCCAGAGAGGGTTGTTAGTGTTTCTGCCCGTTTGGATTCCGCTCAGTTTCCTTTTTTCAGCACGAATCAACTTTGCAAACTTCACATTCAGACTTCCAAACAGACCCGAGCTCCACTGCCGCACCGTGCTGCTGCAGTTCGATCCCACTGAAATCTATCAGGTTTCCATCTGTCAGAGGTCAGAGGTCAGCACGCTGAGGCAGGCACTCACAGGACGGAGACGATGTCTCCTCGCTGGACCTGGTGGTTCCTCACACTCCAGCGGTTCAGCAGCACGATGTCACACTCCGACTTCCCCTCTGGGTTCAGGGATGGCTGCAACACACACACACACACACACACACACACACACACACACACACACACACACACACACACACACACACACACACACACACACACACACACACACACACACACACACACACACACACACACATGTTCACACACACTCACAGAATGATGTCCTGGGACCTATCCAAAGGCATGGAAAGAGCTGTTGACCTGTTCTTTCTCCTTCACTTTTGAGAGCATGCGGCTCGATCGGGAGCAGTGTGCTTCTGTTCTTCTCCCAACAGTAATAAGTTTTCAGCTCCTCACCTGCATGGACGCTCCCTCCACTCTGGCTACGTAGGCGAACCGGTCCAGGAAGGTGACGGTGACCGGGACGGCCACGAAGAAGCCGCTGACGAAGGCTCGGAGGTAACGCCGGCCGTGCTGCGCCATCACCTGGACACAGCGGGAGGTGCACTGATTGGTTCCAGCACTATCTATCAGACCAACAGTTTGTTCAGATCAGTCATGGAGTCCCACAAGGATCTGTGCTCAGTCTGCTCCTATCCACCCATAGATGCTCCCTCTAGGTAAAATCATCATCTGACCTGAGATGTGTTCAGCACTTCAGCAGAACACCAGTACCAGGGGCACAGTCCCTCTCATCATGAGAGTAACGAGGTGTTCCAGCAAGATCTCCTCTAACTCTTCACTCGTACTGAATGGAGAACACCAGCTGATCCTCTAACACAGGGGTCAGGAACCGTTTTGGCTGAGAGAGCCATACATGCCACTTATTTTAAAATGTATTTCCATCAGAGGGTTAGGGTTAGGGTTAGCCTAATCTGAGCTGTGGGGACATCCAGGGAGCAGGCGGAGACGCCTGCAGCTGCAGTCAGGACTGGAACATCTGCGCTGACTTCAGGAGCTACTCTAAGGAAACAGACAATGTCTTGAACCTCATCATCGCTGAACATCTATTCATCTCTAGGCGCTGCTGCTCCGGCTGCGCCTGGCTGAGGGGGCCAGTTTGGGCTCCAGCCGAGCAGCAGAGCAGGGCTGCACAATACATCACAACCTGATAGTTAACTCCATATCAACATGCACAACATTCATATCTCAAAGATTGTCTGAACTGTGATAAATGGTGTGTTATGATGCACTATCAGCAGCCCTACCGCCCGACATGCCCATCCCTATTTGGTTTTTACCTGCTCTGAGCTACTGATTGACTGAAGCGCTACTAAAGTGTGAGGCTTAGGGTTCTACATAAACACACACACACACATCTATATATATGTGTGTGTGTGTACACACACAGAGTTTGGAAAGCCCTGAGCAGCTCTGAGCAGCAGCAGCAACCAGGCAGACCTCCACCCTGACATCCAGGGGAGATGTTCAGAGAACCCAGGACATGAGCCGGCCATCGACAGGCGTGATGACAAACTCCCAAACTGCTGCACAGACAGAGAAACTAAGAGGAGAGGGCAGAACCTCGGTCTGAATATAAAGAGAGGAGAAGATGTTTTCTCCCTCCTGGAATCGATACCCCCGCCCCCCACCAGTCTGTCAGTGTGCAGGCTGCAGATAACTGGTGCACACAGGAAAGGTTGTTTCTTGCTTGACAGCTTTGACATCAGCATCTGTGGCTCACTCTGCACTGTGAGGATGAGGAAGATGTGGAAGAATATTTAACGTTTCCCTCGTTGAATCAATTACAAACATCTCACCACTCCACCTTAACAGCGAGGCTGCTAACTATCTCGCTGTTCCACCTTAAAAGGTCACTGTGCCCCGTGCTAACAGGATAGTTAACAGCTAGCTGTTAGCCACTAGCTGCTAGTTGCTCCTCCTCTGACTTAGCTCGGTGCGGCCCGGAGCAGCTACCAGTTCTGGTAGTGGATGTTGATTAGCTCGGTACCGGCACCGGTACCGGTCAAAGCTCCTCTCTAAACCGGTGAAGCTAAACTAAGCTACTGAAGCTAGCTCACTCACCAGCAGCGGGACTTCCGGCTTCGGGATGTCGTCAAATGACACGTGGTTCACTGGTCCTATAGTGTCCTGCGTGACGTCATATGAGACTACCCCATAGATGACTTTATTAGTTGGGTGTTGGAGAATGTACATACAATTGTATCAAAACATTTATGAAGAGGTAAGGGCACATTTCCACGTCAAAACAACAGAAATGAGGTTATGCTGCATACCCAAGCAACTTCCAACAAACTAGAATGACCACAGGTAGACTGGTTTGGTAGACTGGTGAGATGTCTCCCCCAGGGAAATTAACATTTCCTCCTGGTCAGAACGCGGGAGGCGAGAGGCATGCGCCCCTTTCATTGGGGATGGAAAAGACACTAAAGCATTACATGGGGGGGGGGGGGGGGGGGGGGGGACATCCAGACTGTGCTCTTGAGGGGGACCACAGTGTCGGAGCAAAAAAACTCCTCAGCAACATAAGCACATACAACATAAGAGCATGACTTGCAACAAGTAGGGAAGGGAAAGAGGGAATGGGGGTCAGCCATCCTGCAGCCATCCTGCAGCCATCCTGCAGCTGTCTATGCAGCGCTGGACCTAGACCGCCTGTCACACTGTGTGGGGTGGTGGGGGCAGAAGAGATTAGAAGATGTTTGGGTTTAGGGGTTCTGGTCTCCGAGTCAGGCCAAACTTTTTGAAGAGACGTGAGCCTTTCCAAGATGATTCCCATGTTTCAAGGTTGCATACAATGAAGATGAAGGGGAAGCAGAGCTGCAGCCTGCACTTTTAAACAAGGCTGAGCTCTGTTATGAGTCTTGACTTGTCCCTCAGGGCTTATTTATAAGTGGGACATAAGAACCATTATCAGCTTCTCACCAGTGCACAATACTTGCTAAGAAGCCACAAACGAGAGAGTTGACAAAGGGACTAATCACAGTCACAGATGCTACGTCGTTGGATTTGAACTCATACTAATGTACTTTAAAGATAAAATACTGAACAAAACTGTGCAGCAATTTCAGTTTGTTAAACTGAGGAGGAATTGCGTGAGGGAAAGTAAAATACATGAAAGTAACGCAGATTAATCCACATTCTGGAACAGACTAAACCTGTGTGAAGGCAGCTAGAAACCAACTGGCAGCCTAAAAAAAGTTACACAACACACATTCAGTAGAGAAGGTGCAGTGGAAACAGGCTTCCACATTCCAGAGTTAAACAGCGGTTTTGATATGAAGTCCACAACACGTGATAAGTAATATAGCCTGGAAAAATTATACCTGGAAAGAACTCTTATCTCTGTGTATCTCTGTGTAGGATACGCAGAGATACACAGTATTTACACTATTGCACTGAGAAGTGTTCTTCCTCAGAAACGGCTGACTTACTGTATGGAGGTTCACACACACTTGAAACCAATAACGTGGGACTAGTAAGTAAAACAACATCAGACACATTTCTAATGAAACCAGTGTCCCGTAGCTTCTACTGTATGATGACACCAGAGAACAAGGAGAAACTCTCTATCCATTCCCTTATGTTGTAAAGACAAACACATCAGATGCAGGAGGATGATTCATGATTGTGACTATTTTGGTTTGTTGTAGATAACTGTATTATACTGCTACCTGTGTGTGTGTGTGTGTGTGTGTGTGTGTGTGTGTGTGTGTGTGTGTGTGTGTCACATTTGTCCAGGTTTAGCAGAGTGAAGTCCTCTCAGCTGTTAGTTCACACTGACCCATGTGGGCGACTCTGCCCACATAATGACATCTTTGAGGTCAGAGCAGCAGCACTGCTGTGGATGCTACGCAGCTGTTGCTAGGCATCAGTGGAACATGTGTGTGTGTGTATACACATGTGTCTGTAACTAGTCAAGTTTTGTACATTGTACACACATTGTAGCATAATGGAGTCAGGTGACGTCATCATCATCATTTATGTGTGGATGGCTCCAGGGATTTGATGCTAATGTAGAGCTGAGTCACTGAAGTGCTTCAGTGTAGCTTCCATGTGTCTGTGATTCCAGCAGTTTGAGAGGACCCCAAAAATCGGTGTCTGCTTCCTCCTCCTCCTCCTCCTCCTCCCCCACCTCCTCTCCCCATTGTTTAATTAGAGTTGCTGAGCTCTGTGTGAATAATGAAGCACAGACACTGCTCTGCAAACTGCTCAAGCACAACTAAGGACCGCAGGGAGTTTAATGGATTTGATTCCACCTTGTTTTAATTTATTCCTGAGTAATAAACTTTCCACCTCTGTGTAAATCTAATGGTCAGATGTTCAGTCAGGAGCAAAGTGTTTGATTGATCTCCAGTAATTATGAATTTATGACTTGGTTCTGTTCATTGAAGGACAACCAAGTGCAATCGTCGCATCATGTGACTTTCTAGTTTCGTGCGTTGAGATGAAATCAGCGTCAACAGGAAGTGATTTGACAGCAGAATGGAGACTGAGTTGTCTGCGCCACCTGGTGCTCACTGGCAGTAACAAAACAAACCTTCACTCAAATTTGTTTTCTCTTCTGGCAATTCCCCTGTGCCGAGTTTGGATAATCTACGGTGATGGTGAAGTGTTAATGAGTAAATGATAGCATAATTAACGAGACAAGTTTCTACCTCCCTACCTACCCACCTGCCTACCCGCATTCTGTCGTCTGCCCTGAACGCATTGTCTGGCTTTTCCTAGGAGTCAGTGAAGGCATCGTGACATCCTCCCCGCCTGTGATTGGTCCACTCGCAACTGTTTTGGACACGTGGGTGAAGATGGCGGAGTGCAGCGGAGGAGAAGCAGGTGAGCACTGAACTCTGAGGCTGCAGGAGGGGGGAACGGGTGCTGGTTCATGTCCTGGTCCTGGTCCTGGTCCTGGTCCTGGTCCTGGTCCTGGTCCTGGTCCTGGTCTGGGTCTGAAGCTTAGAGTACAGAGTGTGACTTCAGCTCAGCTTTTCACAGAGCTCGTTGCTAACAGTTAGCCACCCAGCTAACATGCTACCGAACTTCCAGAACCTCCAGACTAGATCAGGTCTTATGTCTGTTGGTCTTTCCCCATCTCCCCCCTCTTCCCCAGCCCGGGACAGCATCCTGGAGCCGCTGTGTTTCCCGGAGCCTACCCCTGGTCCGGGTCCCGGTCCGGCGGTGCTGGCCTGTCTGTTCTGCCCGGAGTCGGTACCGGACGGAGAGAAGGACGAGCTGCTCAGACACCTGCTGGTGGAGCACAGGACGGT
>CM055196.1:26143020-26240520 GCA_029224185.1 Karalla daura | reverse complement strand
GTCTGCCCCGACCGCCGCTCCCTGCCCTGCAGCCGCAGCGCCACCAGGAGGTGGGAGCGGGAGCTGCACAGAGGAGGAGCGTCAGGCAGGAGGAGGAGCAGACAGGAGAAGCAGCAGACAGGAGGAGGAGCAGACAGGAGAAGCAGCAGACAGGAGAAGCAGGAGGAGGAGCAGACAGGAGAAGCAGCAGACAGGAGAAGCAGCAGGCAGGAGGAGGAGCAGACAGGAGAAGCAGCAGGCAGGAGGAGGAGCAGACAGGAGAAGCAGCAGACAGGAGAAGCAGCAGGCAGGAGAAGCAGCAGGCAGGAGGAGCTACAGACAGGAGGTGCTGCAGGCAGGAGGAGCTGTGGTCAGTCCTGCTCTGGCTCCTCCATACCTCTGCGTGTTCATCTTGGTGGAGGCCACGGTGCGGTTCTTCTCCCCGGTCTCCATCACCTGCAGGACGTCTCTCTCCGTCTGGACCTCCAGGAGCGTCAGGCCGGCCGGCGCGGCCGAGCGGCCCTGCAGCCGCAGCGCGGGGCCCCCCGGGGCCAGCAGGTCCTTCAGCGTGTCGTTGTACACTTCCAACATTGAGATCTGCAGAGGAGGACAGACGTCTGTCCTTGCTGGCCTACAACTTCAGTTTTGTTGTGACTGAAAATAAAATGTGATCTGGAATTCTGTGAATGTTGAGTCTTTCTGGCAAGTTTGATTTTGATTAAAGTGAAAAGTTTAAAATAGGTGTTTGTGCGTCATTTGTCTAACTTTTCTGTTCTTTCTAGACTGTTTTCTCTACGGTTGTTCATTTGTTCGATACTTGAGTTAAGTTCTCACAAAACCTTTGATCAGGGACTGTGGATGAATCAGTTGAGAAAATCTGAATTGAATTGAAACTCCAGCTCACTTTTGTAGCAATTAGCTCATTTTAATTGGCAAAGAACTCGACCTAGTCCTCGCCCTTAGCTGTCTCACAGCCTCAGGCTCACACCTCTGCACGTCTCTGACCATTTCTTAATGAACGTATGAACACAGCTTCAATCGCTGCAGACACCTCCACCTTCTCTGGTGTCGTTCCGCTGCAACCTCTGCCTTCTGTCTCCACCCACTCCTCTGCAGAGCATCTGCTTTACCCACGCTTGCCTCCTCTTCCTCTCTGGAGGTAAATGAGGCCACAGAGTCTCTGTTCCACCCGCTCCTCCTGTCTAGACAGCCTGTGTCCTCTGTCCACCGAGGCTGCTCACCCCCAACAGTCGACAGTTCTCTGCTCCACCCACCCTCAGTCAGTCTCCTAAGGACGAGGGTCCATCACTATCCTCGTTCACCCCTCTCTCTGAGACTGGGGTCAGGTCTCCTGACCCACAGACATGCTACCACCTGTGCTCTGGACCCTGTTCCTACAAACCTCCTACAAAACATCTCCCCCACCATTGCACCAGCCATCACACTTGTCATTAACTCCTCACTGGCCTCTGGAACTTCTCCTGACTCCTTCAGGCAGGCTCAGGTGGTGCCCCTGCTCCAGAAACCCTCACTAGAGCCAGGTCAAGTCGAGAACTATCTGCTCATTTCTCTTCTTCCTTTCAAAAACCACTGAAAGGGTCGTTTTCAATCAGGTCTCACGCTTCCTCACGCAGAACTCTCCTTGACCTGAATCAGTCAGGTCAGAGTGGCCACTGACACGGCTCTGTTGTCTGTGACTGAAGCTCTGAGGGTTGCCAGGTCTGCAGGACAAGCCTCAGTTCTCATCCTCCTAGACCAGGGTTAGGCAACCTGTAGCACAAAGAGCTGCTGTGGCTGCAGGTGCTTGTTCCAGGCAGCAGCACACACGATTTGGCTGATTCACCATCTGCCCTGGTCTGAGTGTTCAGCCGGTGGGTTGGTGGGTCTGGGTGCCATGCACGGGTCGGAACAAACACCTGCAGCCACAGCAGCTCTTTGTGCTCCAGGTTGCCTAGCCCTGTCCTAGACCTATCAGCTGCTTTTGACACAGTGAACCACCACATCCTGGTAACTTTTACTTGAAGACACGAGATAGAAAGGAGACGCACCTGCAGGCTGTAGGACACCTGCTGCCTCTCTGAACAGATGCGAAGCAGCTCTCGAACAGACCTGAGGATGGACACACACACCTTCAATTTTTTATTTTGAGACATAGAAAGTCCATTAATTAAAAATATGCAATACAAAGATCAGTAGTTAGTTCTGTCTGCAGCTGAGGGCGTTTACTACTGCCGTCGATGGGGAAAAAGCTTTTTGGGCCCAATGGGATTTCTGTTGCAGTACCAGGGTTGGCCACTGGGGAAAGTCCATCCAGGTCATCCAGGTTCCTTCTTCTGTTCCAGGTTCACATGCTGACAAGCATCGTCTCAGTTTCAGACCACAACGTTTCCATGCAGGAGAGGGCGGCTACGTCAGGACACACTTTGATGGGTGGCTCTGCTCACTGCTGGGCTCTTTCTTCAACCCGCTCCATTTGTTTTTTTCAATGTGTTCTATGTTCTTATTGAAGTTAAGAATGGTAAGAATTAATATTAAAATTACACTGGACTGTAAAATACTGCTTTGAGATATTTGTAGTGGGTATCAGTCTCACATCAAATAGTAAATTCTGCAGGTACATGGAAACATATTCAAGGCGCCCATTGTCACGCCCTTTTAGGGCCCAGGTTTGAACCTCCTCCTGAACCTCCTCCTGAACCTCCTGCTGAGCTGCAGCTCCACCTCAGACCTGAACACCTGCAGCAGCTGGTACTACACCCAGCTGGGAGGTTTCTGGAAGCTGCTCTGACCTGATGTTGACCCCAGGCTCCTCCTTGCTGCCCATCATGGTGTAGGTCTTCCCAGAGCCGGTCTGTCCGTAGGCCAGGATGCACACGTTGAACCCATCCACACAGGACCTGATCACCGGCAGGGTCTCTGCAAACACTTCCTCCTGGAGGGAGGAGAGGAAGAGTTTGTGCCAGCAGCTTTACGTCTGTGTCCCTCTATGTTTCATCAGAAGGAAGGTTGCATGAAACAAAATGAGACTTGATGATTCTTGCTGGAAAACACCCAGAGCTTAAATTATGTATTGATGGCAAAAGAGGATCTTTGAACTCTGATTGAGACCTGAAGGAGTTTCACAAGATAAAACCTTGATCTCATAGTCTCAGTTACTGCACTTCAGGTTTCTATTTCCTGGTGCGGATTGTGCAATGACAGGGCTCCATGTCTCTCACTTATATGAAAACCATGTCTACAGGTAAGCACTGCAGTAATGTATCCATGGTCAATCTCAAAACAAAAGAACCTCTCCCATGAGTGAATGTTCTCCACTGATCTTTGTCTACGGTCTCCATGGGTCGGGCTCACCCAGACATTAACTGAATTTCTGCGAGATCTCGCAAAACTTTTGCAAAGATTTTGCCAGCAGCAGATCTTTTTTTCCTTCCATGTCCCCTTATCTTCTGGTGTCTGATGGAACCTGTTTCTCAGAGCAGGGTACCTGAGTGCTGCTCCGGGTGAAGACTTTGTGGAAGTAGAACTTCTTCCTGTTTCCCTTCTGGACCAGCACCACCTCCTGGTCGCTCTCCTCCAGGCAGGAGCTGGAGGCCGAGCTCCTCCGGCAGCGACAGAACACGCGGATGTTTCCCTGCAGCTCCAACAGCCTGTTGTACAGACTCTTCCTCTCCGTCGCCTCCTTCCTGTACAGCTTCCTGAGCTCCTCCACCTCCGCAGCCGCTTCCTGCTCCTCCTCCAGCAGCTCCCCCGTCGACTCCTTCAGCTGCTGCAGCTGGTGCCTCATGTCGCTCAGCGCCTGCTGGACCGTGGAGCGGAGCTGCTTGTTGGACACGTTCAGCTCCCGGGTCACACGGCTCACCTGCCGCAGCTGCTCTGGCTCCACCCTGCTGCTCCTGGGGGGCGGAGCCTGGGCCTGGGCTGGGGGCGGGGCCTGGGCTGGGGGCGGGGCTGGGGGTGCCCGGCGGCTCAGCAGGGATCTGATCCTCTGTTGCGCCTCCTGCTGGTCGGCCTCCAGCTCAGCCAGCCTCTGGTTGAGGTGCTGAACCATGTCGCTCAGGTAGCGGACCTCCCTAGACAGGAAGCTGCTCCTCTGGAGGAGCTCAGCCGCCTCCTTCTCTTTGGCCTGGAGTCTGTGCCGCAGGTCCTCGATGACATGGTCCCGCTCCAGGAGAGCTCTGCAGCACCAATACAGGACACTGTGAACAACATGGACAGCAAACCCAGAACCAGAACCCCACAGCTTCGCTTATGCTTCTCCTCGGACTCCTGCATCATCTCCCCCAGAAACAACAAGTAGTTAGGACGCTGGTTTCACTGTCTGGCTCCAGGCACAGTGTGATTTAACATAAAGTTGTTGTTGCAAACAAATACCCGACTGTTTAGAAATAAACTTTTTCTTATTCATAAAATCATGCTCATAACGTTCTGCCCCTCCCTGTGGGGGGTTGGCGGTGTGATGGAGTTGGTCTGACCTGTTGGATTATCTAGATTATCTACCTGTAGGCTTTGATCCTAGTGTTTAATACAGTGGTTTACCATGAAACCAAGTGGTCCTGACATCCCTAGTTGCGGCATGTTGCTTTTGTTCCAGACCTGAAGGAGTTGAGATCGGAGTAGTTGGGGTCTCCGCTGGGTGGAGCCTGCAGCAGGATCTCTCCAAACATGGTGAGGTAGGTGGAGATCACCTCGTCAGGGTCGTAGTTGCACTGTCTGAGGGCAGCGGCGATCTCCTTCTGGTCCAGCAGACCCGGCAGCGCCACCTAAAGCGCAGACACACAACCACTTCTGTGAGGAGCTTCTGCAGGGTTCTAGAAGGTTCCGCGGGGAGCAGCCTCAGGGAGTCCTCACCATCACTCTCTGGACTCGAGCTCTGACGAAGTCCACTCCGAGTTCCCACTGCAGCGGCAGCAGCAGCCACACACCCGCCTGAGGGTCCCAGAACCTGCAGAGGTTGAGCCGCTCCTACAGCAGAACTTGGAGAGTCAGGACTGGATGGAGGAGAACAGGGGAGAACAGAAGAGAACGGAGGAGAGTGGAGGAGAATGGAGAACGGGCAGAGCTGGGCTCACCTCAAACATGTAGGTCATTACGGTTCCTCTGCCCTGGATGTACACGCTGCTGGTACGACCATCCTCCCCCATGGTGGAGCTGCTGGAGGGAATCTGCAGCTGACCTGAGGCCTGAGGAGGAGCACACACACACCACACACACACACACACACACACACACACACACACACACACACACACACACACACACACACACACACACCTTTCAAAAATAGAACCTTTCCGATCGATAACATCCATTCCAAAATGCCCCATTGCCCCCAAATCAGAGTGCAGTCACACACACACACACACACACACACACACACACACACACACACACACACACACACACACCTCTGTGGGGGCAGTGATGAAGTGGCCCTGGCTCAGCCACTCCTTTGGGAACGGCTGCAGCTTCTGGTGAAGGCGGAGCAACAACGAGGAGTTAGAGCATCTCAGACTGAGTTCATGGTCACATTTCTCACCATATCATTCATTGAGGCTGGAAAGTATAGTAGAAAGCAAGCAAAACCCTGTTCCTTGTTCATAAAAACTTCCTGATGTGAAAAATGAAGCTTGTCACAGGACCTGCCCTTCTGATTTTATGTGACGTTCTTTTCATCCTGATCTGGTTTTGGTCATGGTAATTTCATTCTTCAATTTACATCTGAGATGTGTTGTGATGTGAATGGCAATAGCAGGAATCTGAATCAAGTGTTGATCACTTGAGTTTGGAGGAAGATGTTAATTGGCTGTGGGAAGCTCCGTCCTGCAGATGTTTGCCTCGTTAGGAAGCTGCTTCTGTCTGGTCAGAGGCAGCTGGTGGTGAGATGTTCACAGTTTGTGGGTTCTTCAGGTTTAGTTTCACAGGAAGGAACAAGATGTAAGAACTGAGGGACAGGACAGTGACAGAGATGAGTGGATGGTCTGGAGAAGAATGGAGAAGAATGGAAATGTGAGATGTTGGAGATGTGCCTGTGTTCCCTCCCACCTGCGACTCGTCCACGTAGACTCTGGTCCCATGGTGGCTGAAGCAGCTGTACAGCGTCCCATCGTTGTGAAGAAAACTCTCAAATTCCAGAGAGACTTCCTGTCCCTCAGCCGCAGCTTCCTGTCAGGACAGGACTGACCAATCAGAGTCTTCTCCTGAAAAGCTCTCATACACTGACTTGAGTTCGAGTTAAACTTGAAATGAAAGTAACTTGACAACAAGTTTCCTGACTGATTTGTGAGCCTGAGCAGAGTGAGCAGGGAGTGTCCGGATGCTTCTGAAACAGATCGTGAGACGTTCATTCGACGTCATGATGCTGCAACATGATCACTGGTGTTTTGACAGATAACAGATACATTATTGATGTGAAAAGCTGCTCACAGTAACTGGAGCTGGATCCTGGACAATGTGAGTCGCTTCTTCATCCTCCTCCTCATCTTCTCCCTCCCTCTGTGTGTTGCTTCTTAAAGACTGAACATCCACAGTGTGATGGTCGAGCCCTGACGCCTCCTCGGCCTGAAACACAAACAGGAAGTCAAACAGTGACCGTCCTCCTGGACCATCCTGGTTCATAGTCTTCAATGAAACATGGTTTAACAGTGATGAACAGCTGGATGTTTTACCTGCTCTGTGGCGATGCTTTTGACTGCCTCCACAGACTCCACAGCCTCAGGTCCCTCTGGTCCCTCTGGTCTCTCTGATGTCTCTGGTCTCTCTGGTCTCTCTGGTCTCTCTGGTCTCTCTGGTCTCTCTGGTCTCTCTGATGTCTCTGGTCTCTCTGGTCTCTCTGGTCTCTCTGGTCTCTCTGGTCTCTCTGATGTCCCAGGTCTCTCTGGTCCCTCTGGTCTCTCTGGTCTCTCTGATGTCCCAGGTCTCTCTGGTCCCTCAGGTCCCTCTGGTCTCTCTGGTCTCTCTGGTCTCTCTGGTCTCTCTGGTCCCTCAGGTCCCTCTGGTGTCCCAGGTCTCTCTGGTCTCTCTGGTCTCTCTGATGTCCCAGGTCTCTCTGGTCCCTCTGGTCCCTCTGGTCTGTCTGGTCTCTCTGGTCCCTCTGGTCCCTCTGGTCTCTCTGATGTCTCTGGTCTCTCTGGTCTCTCTGGTCTCTCTGGTCTCTCTGGTCTCTCTGATGTCCCAGGTCTCTCTGGTCTCTCTGGTCTCTCTGGTCTCTCTGATGTCTCTGGTCTCTCTGGTCTCTCTGATGTCTCTGGTCTCTCTGGTCTCTCTGATGTCTCTGGTCTCTCTGGTCTCTCTGATGTCCCAGGTCTCTCTGGTTTCTCAGGTCGAGACCCTTCGTTGACAGATGCTCCACTTCCCATTGCAGCTCCTGCAGACCACACACACACACACACACACACTGACACTCACGCACTCACTCAGCAGAGGGAGGGGGCGGAGCCTGGAGGAGACGTCAGGTGAAACATGACACACCTGTTGACACCTTCTCAGCTCGCAGCACAGCTGACATGAAGCTTTGGAGGAACTAAATGTTTCGTGTCATCCTCTTTACCATTTGTTTTTCATAGTTTGTAACTTGTGTGTGCTGGTAAACAGATATGATCCTGACCATGAGTCCAGATCCTCTCTAACGTTAAGCTACAAGAACAAATAAATGTAAAAAAAAAGAATAAAGAAAAATCTCAATTGTTGGTATATTATCATTATTATTATAAAGTATTATTATTATTATTATTATTATTATTATTATTATTATTATTATTATTATTATTAAAGTCCAGGGACAATAGCATAGCTAGGTGGGACCAGGTTTCCAGGTGTTGTGAGACCACAGCTGGAGTAAAGACACCAGACCTTCCTGCGATTCCTGATTCCGCTGTCACAACGAAAGGAGTAAAAAAAAAGCCTCTAAACATCTTGGAGGACAATATCATCCATTTCCTGCTAAGTTCCTTTCATCTCCCAGACTTGATAGTTTGTAGGATTCATAAACTGTGATGTTTGGCCAGAAACATGGTGAATTCCTCTGAATTTAAACAATGTGATGCTCTGTCTTCTGAAGCCACAGTTGGAGGTTTTAGGGATCTGCTCTGACAGTCTGATGGAACCAGATGTTCCCACCTGCACCTTCACCTCCAGGAGCCTTCAAGGTTTCTATCTGCAGCTATAAACTCTCCGTCTGAAGCCTGCTGCCTGCACACACTGTGTGTGTGTGTGTGTGTGTGTGTGTGAGTGTGTGTGTGTGTGTGTGTGTGTGTGTGTGTGTGTGTGTATGAAGCTTCACTAGGAGTCAGAACACAACAGTCAGTCACAAAGTGGTAGTTTATTTCTGTGGATGTTGTGATCTGAGCTCCTCCTCAGTCTGAGTCCGTCATCTGAACAGGTAGACCAGAGCAGATCTGAACCAGGACCAGAACCCAAACCAGAACCAAGACTAGAACTAGAACCAGAACCAGAACCAGAACCAAGACTACAACCAGAATGTTCTTTTATTCACAGAGAGAGAGATCAGTCACAATCATCCAGGTCTCATCCCCAAACTCACCGAAACCCTTCACCCCTTCATCATCTTTGCAACACGGTGAATTCACGATCGTTTAAAGTCATGCAGGTTTGATCTTTCAGGAACTCCAAACTGGATCAGACAAGAGCTCTTCACTCAGGTCTCCGTGCTGTCTCAACATGTAACATGGGCTGCAGGCGGCTCAACAACATGTACCATATGGTCTTCAGAGAAAAATCACAAACATGGGAAAGGAGGAATGTTCCAGCAGGAGGAGGTGGACGGAGGTGATGTTGGGACTCTATCGTAACTAGATGTGTCTCATTTTGATGTGTCTCATCTCCGTGAGACTATGTTGCCTTATGGTATGCAACGGCTAGGCTAGGCTAGGCTAGGCTAGACTAGGCTAGGCTAGGCTATCCTAGGTTACAGCTCCTCAGAGATGAGGATGCAGACCCTGGGGAGGTGCTGAGCTCAGGCTGCTCACTCCTTTCACTTCTAAACCTTAAAATCAGTCAGTGCCTCTTCAGCTTCTAGAGCTACAGCAGTGATGAAGATGATGATGATGAAGATGATGATGTCGAGGAACCAGTGATCAGTCACTGAGCTGTGTGTGTGAGCAGTGACGTTGGGTCAGTCTTCTGGAACATCTTAGCAGTAGGTGTGACCTGTGGAGGAGGACACTGGGCTGAAGAAGGAGGGAGAAAAGGTTCTGGGAGAGGTTACTGATCGTTTTTTGGGAGTCTTGCTAGAAAAAGGATTTAGTGTTTGACTGGTTGGTTTGGACAGAGGAGAGAGTTCCTGGGCCAAGGGCTGAGAGTCACAGACAGGAAGTCACAGGGAGGAAACGGTGGGATGGTCAGGACACCGCTCTTCTTCCTCAGCTGAAGAAGTCTTTGGAAATGGCCTCCACGAAGTTGGGGGCGGACATGAGGATCCCGATGGTGCAGAGGATGGTGAAGAGCGAGAAGGCCACCAGACAGAGGCGGTCGATGACGGCAGCGGCGAACTTCCACTCGCTGCAGACCGTCTCGTCTTCGTCCTGACCTCTGAACCGCCGCGCGATGTAGCGCACCTCCTCCAGGATCTGGCTCAGCTCCGCCTCCAGGGAGCCCCCCCCCCACCGCCATACGGCCCCGCCCCCTCCCCTCATTAGCTCCTCCTCCCCAGCCACCAGGCGGGAGCAGAGCAGCTCGGGGGAGGCGGGGGAGGCGTAGGGCAGACCCCCCGCCCGCAGGCCGACGTACGGCAGGTTCCCGTTGGCCTGAGGGGGGCGCCGCAGCGAGCCCTGGCTCAGACTCAGCTCCACACTGGACACGCTGCCCTGGGGACACGCCAGGCGGACCTTCGCCTCACCAGGACGCCGCATCCGCAGGAACCAGGCACACCAGTTCAACAGGACCACCCGGGTCTGAGGAGGAGGAGGAGGAGGAGGAGGAGGAGACACTGTGAGGTGGATCAGCTCCAATCAGTTATCTCTGTTACAACACCAAGTGAACATGATCAGTGTTGATTCAAGTATGGATCATGTGATTGCGGTCATGTGACTGAAGTGATGATGTCATCAATGGGAACTCCCACAAAACGTTCCACATGACCACAAAACACCAACGGAAGGACTATATATGGACAATATGAATGGCATAACTAAACAAAATAAGTAAAAGTTAAAATTACAACAATCCATATCCAATATTTTTTAGAAAAAATAACTAATAACAGAGGTGCTATGATCAAAGGGAGGCTTTATCTTAGGTTCTCTGTAAGTTTAGGGTCTAACTCCCAGTCTGAGCTTCAAACAGCTCCTGACTTGTTTCTGAAAACTCATGTGGTTAACAAGGTCGAGTCTCTGTGAGCTGCAGACCCGAGAGAGAAGAGTGGAGGCTGGAAGGAGAGACAGATTAACGGGGAATATTTATCTGGAGCTTCACTGAGCAGAAGCCAACCATATTTACATAAACACACACTGATTCAAATTCATTTATGCAGGAAAATGTGCAAAATGTGCTTGAGATAGGAGAGGGAGTTTCTGTGTGTGTGTGTGTGTGTGTGTGTGTGTGTGTGTGTGTGTGTGTGCAGTCAGCAGATAAACTGGAGCATGAAGAACTGTGTCTGCTTGGCTCTCAGGGAATCTGCCTACAGTCAAAGATTTCACTTCACGTTATCAAACATTTATCAGCTCTGTGAACACCTCAATAACAATAGTTTATCTGAGTGCTTCCAGTCTGGTTTTAGAATGAATCCTAGCACTGAGACTGCACTGGTTAAAGTCACTAATGACCTCTTAATGGCGTCTGACCAGGGTCTTGTTTCAGTGCTTGTCTTGTTAGATCTCAGTGCTGCTTTTGATCCAGTTGACCAGCAGATCTTACTAAGGAGACTGAATATCAGCTTGGAATCAGAGGCTCTGCTTTAGACTGGTTCTGGTCCTATCTTTCAGACCCATATCAGTTTGTTTGTGTCAGTGATAACCAACCTCCACCCACTAAAGTCAGCCACGGGGTTCCACAAGGATCTGTGCTCGGTCCAGTTCTCTTCTCTGTATATATGCTCCCTCTAGGTGATATCATCAGGAGTCACTCTATAGATTTCCACTGTTACGCTGATGACTCTCAGTTATATCTATCTATCAACCGTCTACAGCAGCTTCAGTCCTGCCTTGATGACATTAAGGCCTGGAGGACCCATCATTTCCTCCTTCTGAACTCTGAAAAAACAGAGTTGCTGCTCATAGGTCCAAAACACCTACCTGACTCTATATCTGACGCCATAGCTCTACAAAATAGATCTGCTACTACTAGGTGTTAGTTTTGATCCAGACCTGTCTTTTAGCTCCCACATAAAATCGATCTCACAGACTGCCTACTTCCACCTCCGCAATATTTCAATAATAAGACACCTCCTCCCTCTCCATGCAGCAGAACAGCTGGTCCAGCCTCTGTTACCTCCAGGCTGGACTACTGCTCCTCTCTACTGGCTGGATGCTCCAACAGGTGATGAGAACTCTGCAGCTCCTTCAGAACGCGGCAGCTCGTGTCCTGACTAAAACTAGACAGAGATCACATCTCTCCTGTTCTGGCCTCCTAGCACTGGCTTCCTGTACCATTCAGGATTCAGTTCTAAATCCTTCTCCTTGTCTATAAAGGTCTTCATGGTCTGGCACCCTCTTATATCTCAGACCTGATAAAACCCTATTGCCCCACTAGGACACTCTGTTCTCTGAATGCAGGCCTACTGGTGGTTCCAAGAATCTCTACGTCTAGATGTGGAGCCAGAGCCTTCAGCTACCAAGGCCCTCTGCTGTGGAACCATCTCCCAGTCTCAGTCCTGGAGGCAGACACCCTCTCTACCTTCAAGAGGAGGTTACAAACCCTCCTCTTTGACAGAGCCTACACATAGACCTACAATCCTAGATAAGCTGCTCTAGGTTGAGTCTGCCACATTGAGCTCTACCTTCTCCATTCTCTCTGTGGGTGTGGATCGGGCTCACGTTCCCTCTTTCATCTCACCCTCCTCTTGGTCTCCCCATCTGTTCTCCTCCCCTTCCACTTGCTCCTCTCCTTTCTTACTACGTGACTATGCAGGACTGTGTGTGTTTGTGTGCTTTAGTTCATATCAGAAACTTTCTGACAGGGAATTAATGAAGAAGAGTTCATCAGTAGGGCTGAAAAATGGAAATGTTAGCTGGAAATGGGAAATTTCCATTGACGATTTAACTGCTGTTTTAACTGATGTTTCAATGTTTTGATGCTAACTTGAAGATGTCAGTAGCCTGAGGAGCAGCAGCCAGGAGCCATCAAGAGGAGAAAGTTCGTACTCCAGCAGGGGGCTATCTGATGGACCAGCAGAGTCATTCCCAGTCATCAATCACTGGGGTACAGCATTCCCCATTGCATACAGCATTCCTGGATTTGGAGTGTATTCATCCTGGTAGGTGAGCTTTGATGACTAAAATAAACACAGTTGATGGTATTTAAGTTGAATTTTATAATAACGTTAAACTGTGGACACATTTAACGAACAAATACTCGTTTAAAGTTTCTCCTGTTAGCAACCAGACCAGCAACACACATGTTCAGAGATGTTTGCATGTTTGCTTATAACAAAACATATGAATATTTATGCCTGACATGACGAGTTTGACTCAGTTAACATATGTTTATGAAATAAGTTTTGGACAGCTTCCAACTTCCAATTCCTGGAATTGTACAACCCTGTTCAACAGTAACTGTTGTGTAACTTCTCAACAACTCTGAATACACAACACACACACACACACACACTCACACCCACTAACACACACACACCCACAAGCACCCACACACACGCACGCACACACACACACACCCACAAACACACACACACACAGACACACACTCACACACACCCACAAACACACACACACACGCACGCACACACAGACACACACACACACACTCACACACACCCACAAACACACACACACACAGACACACAATCACACACACACACACACACACACTCACACACACCCACAAACACACACACACAGACAGAAACACACTCACACACACACACACACACACACTCACACACTCACACACACCCACACACCCACACACCCACAAACACACACACACACACACTCACACACACCCACAAACACACAGAAACACACTCACACACTCACACACACACACACCCACAAACACACACACACACACACACAGTGCAGCCACTCTAAAGTTTAATGAGACAGAATTGTTCGTTCAGCTCTGCAGCTTCACCGTCATGGTTCAACAGTCGCCCTCCTCTTCCTCAGCAGAACGTGACACACATCACCCTCCCCTCACACACACAGTTCTTACCTTCAAAATTAATTCCACTCTAATGTATTTTCTTTACAGTAAGCTAACACACACACACCACGGAGGAGCAGGAGCAGGAGCAGGAGTGGGAGGAGGAGGAGGAGCAGCACTGACCCAGCGGGGCATGTGTCCTCCTGCAGGGTGGTGGTGGTGGTACTGCAGAACCAGCACGGTGGAGATGACTGACAGACCCACGATCACCATGGTGGTGGCAAAGTACTGTGCTGCAAGGGTCAGAGGTCACAGAGGTCACAGAGGTCACAGAGGTCACAGAGGTCACTGAGGTCACAGAGGTCACTGAGGTCACAGAGGTCACTGAGGTCACTGAGGTCACAGAGGCAACTGAGGTCACTGAGGTCACTGAGGTCACTGAGGTCACTGAGGTCACTGAGGTCACTGAGGTATGGAAAATGGAAGGATGGAGGATGGATGATGCAGGGAGGAGGAGGGAGGAGGATGAGGGATGGAGGATAGATGATGGAGATATGGAGGGATGGAGGATGAATGATGGAAGGAGGAGGATGGAGAGATGGAGGATGGGTGATGGAGGGAGGAGGAGGGATGATGGAGGAAGAGGAAGGAGGATGGATGATGGAGGGAGGAGGTGGAAAGAGGAGGAGGAGGAGGGAGGCGGTCTCACCTATGAGGGGGACAGAGTCGGAGGTGGCCGGCATGATCTCAGCCACCAGCAGCATGAAGACAGTGAGAGACAGCAGCACTGTGATGCCTGCAGACAGAGAGCAGGGCCCACAGCCCAGGATGAGTCTGTGTGTGTGTGTGTGTGTGTGTGTGTGTGTGTGTGTGTGTGTATGAAGACAACAGGAAGCAATATGTGAACAAAACTATCTATCTATCTATCTATCTATCTATCTATCTATCTATCTATCTATCTATCTATCTATCTATCTATCTATCTATCTATCTATCTATCTATCTATCTATCTATCTATCTATCTATATCTGTCTGTCTGTCTGTCTGTCTGTCTGTCTGTCTGTCTGTCTGTCTGTCTGTCTGTATGTCTGTCTGTCTATCTATCTATCTATCTATCTATCTATCTATCTATCTATCTATCTATCTATCTATCTATCTATCTATCTATCTATCTATCTATCTATCTATCTGTCCGTCTATCCGTCTATCCTTCTATCCATCTATCCGTCTCTCTCTGTCTGTATGTCTGTCTGTCTGTCTGTCTGTATGTCTGTCTGTCTGTCTGTATGTCTGTCTGTCTGTCTGTCTGTCTGTCTGTCTATCCATCTATCTATCTTTATCTATCTTAAAAGTTTAAGTTTAAGTCTATCTTAAAGTTTTGATAACTAACCCTGTAACCAGCTTAACTAGTGAAGGAATAATGTTGCTGTCACATCAGGTGTGTTCATCCATTAGATAATCTGATGAATATGTCAGTTTCTAAACTATGGATTAACACCCCCCCAGGATGAACTGACCCCTGGTCATCAGTAGCTTAACGATGTCTCTGAGAGGTCAGAGGTCGATGGTTCACACCTCCTCCCGTCTAGCCACGCCTCCTCGTAAACTCTCTGGGTCAATAGGTCAATAACAGCTGATTGACAGGTGGCTCTCACCCAGAGAGATCTTCTCCCCGGAGTCGGCGGGCAGCAGGAAGACCAGCAGGGCCAGGGTGGAGATGAGGACGCAGGGGATGAGGAGGTTCAGCCCGTAGTAGAGCGTCCTCCTCCTCATCACCACCGTGAAGGTCACGTCAGGGTACGGCTCCTTACAGCAGTCGTAGAAACGCTCGTTCCTCTGGCCTGGGACCTCTGACACACACACACACAGACACACACACACACAGCTCAGATAAAATGAGTTGACTAGTGCTAACTACAGCTAACTAACACTAACTTCTGCTGCTACAACTAACTAACTACAACTAAATCTCCTCCCCCTGGCCAGATGTTTCCAGCTGAATGTCTTCAGTTTCTCAGAGCTGTACTGAAGGAAGCGTCTGACATTCTGATCCTGGATCAGCTTCTTCTGCATCGCTGCGTCTCATCAGTCGCCTGCAGGAGGTGCTGCTATTATGACTGTGTGTGTGTGTGTGTGTGTGTGTGTGTGTGTGTGTGTGTGTGTGTGTGTGTGTCTGGTGTTATGTAAGTGTCTCTTCATCTGTTTTATGTCTGTGCGTCTGGTATTTAAAGCAGCTGCTGCCTTCACTGGGCCTGCAGGGGGCGCTGTGGGCAGAGCTGCAGCTCCGGGTTCCAGATGTTCCAGATGTAATCGAGCTCAGCGTGTTTGTTCAGGCAGACACAGCTGAAGGCTCCGACCGTCTCAGTCCTCCATCCTGTCTCCTCCTGGTCCTGGCAGAGGGTGCTCCTGCTCCTGCTCCATCTGCCTCCTACATTTGAGATGAGGTTCTGATCTTTCCACTCTCCACGTTTGTTACATAACCAGATGACTGCAGAACGTGTGTCGGTGTTATCACAGGGCCAGTTGTTAATATGTGAACGGGTTCCAGAGGCAGCGGTCCAGGTGGCAGAGTGTCCTCTGTGCTACAGAGCGATGCTGACTCTCTTCTTCTTCTGTCTTCGCCCCCACGGACCAGTGGACCGGGGGACCAGTGGACCAGTGGACCAGTGGACCAGTGGACCGGGGGACCAGTGGACCAGTGGACTGGGGGACCAGTGGACCGGGGGACCAGTGGACCGGGGGACCGGGGGACCGGGGGACCGGGGGACCGGGGGACCGGGGGACCAGTGGACCGGGGGACCAGTGGACCAGTGGACCGGGGGACCAGTGGACCGGGGGACTGGGGGACCAGTGGACCGGGGGACCGGGGGACTGGAGGACCAGTGGACCGGGGGACCAGTGGACCAGTGGACCAGTGGACCAGTGGACCAGTGGACTGGGGGACCAGTGGACTGGGGGACCAGTGGACCAGTGGACCGGGGGACCGGGGGACCAGTGGACCAGTGGACCGGGGGACCGGGGGACCAGTGGACCAGTGGACCGGGGGACCGGGGGACCCGGGGACCAGTGGACCAGTGGACCAGGGGACCAGTGGACCGGGGGACCGGGGGAGCGGGGGAGCGGGGGAGCGGGGGAGCGGGTGACCAGTGGACCAGGGGACCAGTGGACCAGTGGACCAGTGGACCAGTGGACCGGGGGACCGGGGGACCAGTGGACCAGTGGACCAGTGGACTGGGGGACCAGTGGACCGGGGGACCGGAGGACCAGTGGACCGGGGGACCGGGGGACCAGTGGACCAGTGGACTGGGGGACCAGTGGACTGGGGGACCAGTGGACCGGGGGACCGGGGGACCAGTGGACCGGGGGACCAGTGGACCAGAGTATTTTCATCTGTACTTCATCTGTACTCAGGGCCCTGACAAGATCCACCTCGGTTTACCTGTTCTCTGGAAGGGTTTGGGTTAGTACAGACACTTCCTCATTTGACTTCTTTACTCAGGTGAAAGTAAGAATAAAATCCAAAGAATGAATGAAAGGATGAATGTTCCTTTGATGTTTTCCCATCATCCAGGGGATGCTGAACCAGTAATGTGTGTGTGCTATGTGTCTTCAAACGTAAAGAGTCAAAGTAAAACAAAGCAGAAATACAGAAGTACAGAGAAGTACAGTGTAGTACTTCATTCCTTCCACCTCTGGGTGTTCTGCAGACTGATGACCTCCTCTTACCCACGAGGTCCCACTCCCCGTTGGCGATGTAGCCGGTGACGTCGGCCGGGACCATCTGCAGGTCCAGCGACCAGCCGCCGTACGTCCAGGAGCCGAACTTCAGCTGGCAGCGCTGCACGTCGAAGGGGAACCAGCGCACGTCGATGTAGCAGGTGCTTCGGAATATTCCTGGAGGAAAAGAGAAGGAAGAGTGAGTTAAAAGCTCGGCGACTCTGAACCAGATCCAGAGGAGAGAGGAGAAGAGGAGAAGCTGCAGCCGAGGAGGAGGAACTGCCTCTGGCTCCTCCATCAGAGGAGCCAGAGGCAGGAAGACGTCAGGAGGAACACGGGGAGAAACAAACAACTGTGAAAGTTAAGAAGCAGTTTATTCTGTGCTGGTTTTGAGTTTTTGAACCTGTCCTATCCATAGTAAATTCATGTGCATTCCTGTTGTTGTTGTCGGGATGATGGTTGCTAACCCTCCCGGGTTCCTGTCTCACCCTCACACGTCTCACATATCATTTAGATTTCGTTCTCTCTGTTTTCGTCAATGTGCAAATAAACTGAAGTTAAAACAAGAAAAACTGGGAGCTGGAGGTCGTCTCAGTCATGACTCCCCGGAGACCGGCTGCCACTATAATGGAGCCGTTACAGCTTTTATTGGCTATTGATTTCTGATTGGCTGATGGGATCCCCTCCTCCTCCTCCCCCTCTATGCTCCTGTGGGTTTTCAGTGTTTTTGTTTTGTCCTGTGAAGTGAGAGAAACAGTGCCACGCGCCACAACATTGCTTCACTGTCAAGGCAGAATTACACCTCTGATCAGGCAGGAGGCAAACAGGAAGTGGACAGGAAGTGGACAGGAAGTGGATAGGAAGCAAATGGGTCAGTTTGATAGCTGTCACAGGTCGTCAATCATCGCCACAAGCGCTGGTGACCTCTGACCTCTGGCTGACCCTGTGTTATTTACTGGATATCTATTGACCCTCATGATAAAAAAAGGCCTTATCTAGACTTCATGCACACATGAGTGTGTGTGTGTGTGTGTCACCTGGGGGCAGGTACTGGCAGTAGCCGCTGGAGTTGACCAGGATGTTGGTGTGGAAGGAGGCGTCGAACCGCTCGTCAGCGCTGAGGAAACAGACAGGCCTGGTTTACAGGTTAGGCTGCTTGTGCCGAGCCTGTCGTTCAGGTTTTAGAGCTGGAATATAAAGAATCATGAAATAACAGACAGAAAGGAAAAGAAAAAATATTCAACACTTGCTATACCTTCACAACCTGCTCTACAAACTGGAAATGAGCTGAACATACAGACAAACATCTCCTTTACACATCTGGACTGATGTTCACATACACATCCTGTTGGTTCCCCCATATTTTGGGAAGATGACTCCCAGCATGTATAAATACTTCCATGCATATACTCAGTTGTACACAACCACACGCTCCGTATTTATGCTTTCTAAGAGAACAAGTGTAACAAACAAACAAAATACATTTAATATGAATTGATTTTGAACCTGAATATGAGCAGACAGGTGGCGCTGCTCTCTGTGTCTGCTTAAAGGTGTGATCTTCACTGGAAGCTTCATGGAGCAGGCCAACAGTGTTCTCACACACACACACACACACACACACACACACACACACACACACACACACACACACTCACACACTCACACACACACACTCACACTGGTACCTGTTGTACAGCAGGATGTCTGGTCTCCAGATCTGACTGTCAGGGAATCTGACGTTGGAGACGCCCGGGTAGTCTGAGCCGTTCCACTGGAGGTAGAAGTCAGTCCAGTACTACACACACACACACACACACACACACACACACACACACACACACACACACACACACACACACACACACACACACATAAACACTCACACACACATGCACACACACACACACACACATACACATGCACACACACACACACACACACACACACACACACACATACACATGCACACACACACACACACACACACACCCATACACACGCACACACACACACACACACACACACACACACACACACAGATGTGTCAGAGATGTGTGTCTGGTTAACCAGGTTAACCAGGTTCACTAGCTGCGGCTCTTCATGTGGTTCTCAGCTGATGGTTTGAGGCTGTGGAGGCTGAAGGTCGGTCACGTCTCCTGTCACAAAGAAACCTCTGGACGTTTTCCAAGACTTTGACTTCTCTCCTTTCTACAGTTTTATTTGTGACGTGTTTGTTCTAATTATCATGCTGCGGGTTGAACTCGTTATGCGTCACATAAATGATTCAAGTTGGAATGCAAACAGCTGCAAGCAAAGGAAACATCTCCTCACACAGAGGAGCGCTGTGAGGAGCATCTCAGCAGCCTGGAGCAGCCGGTCCTGGAGTCTGTCTCAGAGCTGCAGAGTGAAAACAAAGAGCCAGAGGAGGAAGAGGAGGAGGAGGAGGAGGAGGAGGAGGAGGAGGAGGAGAGAACCGACGGAGCTCAGAGTGGAGGGAGAGCTTCTATCAAAGCTTCCGCATGTTTCTTTAATGAGCAGGTGAGGAAATCCTGGCGCTGGTCTCTGGAAGCTGCAGAGCAGAAACTGATGCAACCAGATGAAGCTTCAAAGAGACTCAGAGAGAGAGAAACGCTCGACCAGCTCAGAGGCAGCTCTCACATGCTGAACCCGCCCGGGCTCAGTCGCTCCAGGACGTTCAGGTTCCTCTGAGGAGGTTCTCTACACGTCTTCACCTCCTCAGGACAGCAGGGCCTGCAGGAGACCAGCAGACCCAAACATCCCAGCACAGTCAGCATCCTCCAGCAAAGCTCAACCCGCATGGTAAAAAATAGAATAAAGTTAAGTAAAATAAAATAAAATAAAATAAAATAACATTGCAACACACTGCTCCTGCTGCTCCTGCTGCTCCTGCTGCCCCTGCTCCTGCTGCTCCTGCTGCTCCTGCTGCCCCTGCTCCTGCTGCTCCTGCTGCTCCTGCTGCTCCTGCTGCCCCTGCTCCTGCTGCTCCTGCTGCTCCTGCTGCTCCTGCTGCCCCTGCTCCTGCTGCTCCTGCTGCTCCTGCTGCTCCTGCTGCCCCTGCTCCTGCTGCTCCTGCTCTTCAACTTAGACTTGGAGTTTGTCAGGAGGAGAAGAATCTGCAGCAGCTCAGTGACATTAACAAAATTATCACAGACATTTATCCCTCAGGAGGAGGAGGAAGAGGAGGAGGAGGAGGGAGAGTGATGCAGCCAAATTAAATGAAGCTGAGAGGAGTGGGTCCTGGGAGGGAGCAGAGAGGAGGTGCTCCTTCAGGGAGGAGCCAGTCTCTCCATGTGGGAGCAGCAGATTATTCCGGATTAATGTGTCAGCTCCAAACACATTCTAGCAGCTGAGAGCAACGATAATTAAATCTGGATGCTGCATGAAATGGTTTTAGGAGCTCTGGTAATGAGCTGCTCCTCTCCTGTCCCTGAGACATCCACACCTAGCAGAGCAGGAGGAGGAGGAGCAGAAGGAGCAGGACAAGGAGGAGTTTGGAACAGTTGGAACAGTTTTCCTGCGTGCAGAGAATGTGGGTCAGAACTCCTCAGAGTTTAGAGACAAACTGGAGGGAGAGAAGCTGCTGGAGCTGAAGCTGCAGCTCGACTCAGTCTGAGAAATCATTGATCATTGATCACTGATATGAGATGCTTGATCAGAACCAGCTGGACCACACTGACCCACACACACTCAGACACATTCATCTGATGCGCTGCAGAGAGAGACCTGGCCTCCACCACCTCCAACAGCTGCTGATGTCACAGAACATCTCAAAGATCTTCTGAGGGTGCAGACAGCGGCTGAGGTTCAGCCTGAAACGTCAGAACTCCACAAGCGAATGTTCAGAAGCTGCGTGAAGCTGCTCTGTGAGTCTGGAGGAGCTAACGTGAAGGAGCAGGATGCTGCTCGGCTCAGTGGGCAGGAAACTCACCAGCTGCAGCCAGATGTTGGTGGTCAGCACCTGGTTCTTCTCATCCTGAGAACACAGAAACAACCAGCAGAATGAGGCTCAGAGTCTGCAGCCCTGCATCTGGAGGAAGGGGAGCAGGAGGAGGAGGAGGCGCAGGAGGAGGAGGAGGAGGAGAGGGAGGGAGGAGCAGGAGGAGGAACAAGAGGAGGAGAGGGAGGAGCAGGAGGAGGAAGGGTGAACCTTCCTAGGTGAAGAGATTAAGCAGACCTTCAGGTCGCAATGACTGTATCGGCAAGTACAGACTGTGTGTGTGTCAGTGTGTGTGTGTCAGTGTGTGTGTGCTAGTGTGTGTTTGTTAGTGTGTGTTTGTCAGTGTGTGTGTGTGTTTGTCAGTGTGTGTGTCAGTGTGTGTGTATGTGTGTGTGTGTGTGTGTGCTAGTGTGTGTGTTTGTCAGTGTGTGTGTGTGTGTGTGTGTGTGTGTGTGTCAGTGTGTGTATGTGTGTGTGTGTGTTAGTGTGTGTGTGTGTCAGTGTGTGTCAGTGTGTGTCAGTGTGTGTGTATGTGTGTGTATGTGTGTGTGTTAGTGTGTGTGTGTGTCAGTATGTGTCAGTGTGTGTGTGTGTGTGTCAGTGTATGTGTGTGTGTGTGTTAGTGTGTGTGTATGTGTGTTAGTGTATGTGTGTGTGTTAGTGTGTGTGTGTGTGTGTGTGTGTGTGTGTCAGTGTGTGTGTGTGTGCTCCTACCACGTCCATGATCTGCAGCAGGCTGAAGCTGAAGTGAACGGTCAGACTGTGAGAGTCGTTGCTGACCGGCCGCTCTAGAGGGTTGTAGTTCCTCATCAGCTCCTTGTACAGACGCCGCTGATACACACCCTGCAGAGAGCCTGCACACACACACACACACACACACGCACACACACACACACACACACACACACACACAGTTGCCAGTGTTTCACACTAACATTCTGCTGTGACCTTGTTCTGTTTTACTCGGTTCTACGTCTGAGTCGATGTTCAGAGAAGCAGCATGGACCGACTCATCCCTGACCAAGACGTGAAGGAGGGGAAAGAAGATGCTGCTTTCAGCCGCTTTGACAAACAGAATTATGTTAACATAACAAAATCACTTTAGGTTGAACCGTTCTGCACAGATAGTCCAGATCTGAGGAGCCTGACCAGCGGCTCCAGTTCATTCATTCATTCATTCATTCATTCATTCATTCATTCATTCATTCATTCATTCATTTCTTATCATTTAAGCTCATTTAAGCTTAATAGTCAGCAACTGAAACAACAGCAGAACAGGTGAAGAGCTATATGTGTGTGTGAGTGTGTGTGTGTGTGCGTGTGTGTGTGTGTATGTGTGTGTGTGTATATGTGTGTGTGTGCGTGTGTGTGTGTGTGTGTGTGTATGTGTGTGTGTGTATATGTGTGTGTGTGCGTGTATGTGAGTGTGTGTGTGTGCGTGTGTGTATGTGTGTGTGTGTGCGTGTGTGTGTGTGTGTGTGTGTGTGTGTGTGCGTGTGTGTGTGTATGTGTGTGTGTGTATATGTGTGTGTGTGCGTGTATGTGAGTGTGTGTGTGTGCGTGTGTGTGTGTGTGTGTGTGTGTGTGTGTGTGTGTGAGCTCACCGTGGATGAGGCAGCAGAGCATCAGGACATACAGGGTGAAGATCCGGGCGTCCATTCTCAGTAGCCAAGAGACAGAAAACTGAGCAGAGGTTCCTGAGAACAAGAGAGGGAGAGGGAGGGGGGCGGGGTGGAAGGAGGGGGGGGGGGGGGGGGGGGGGGGGGATTTGCTCTGAGTGGAGGAGGTGCTCTGAGTGGAGGAGGCGCTCCTCATCCAATACCACCAAATATTCACATTGGAAACACAGAGAAAGTCAAGCGTGCATCTGTGTGTGTGTGTGTGTGCTAATAAAGCAATTTTCTCAGTGCTTTACAGATCTATCATCTATGTATCTATCCAGTAACATCACAGTCTAAAGGAAAAATCAACAGCAGTCACACACACACACTTACAGACAGGTCAGTCATCAGACTGCATCACATTCATGAGTCTCCATGAGACTCTGGGCTCCTCTAGGTTCCTCTGGGTTCTTCTAGGTTCCTCTGGGTTCCTATGGGTTCCTCTAGGTTCCTCTGGGTTCCTCTGGGTTCCTCTAGGTTGAAAAGCAGCTCTTTCCAGAACTGCTACAGGAATGTAAGCTGCTGAAAACCTGGTCAAAGATGAAGGGAAGCTCCTCAAAGAGCTGATGAGATGGAATCAGACACAGACTGTGACAAGCCCAGAGGTTCTGAGGTTCTGAGGGTCAGAGGTTCAGAGATCAGTGGTTCAGAGGTTCAGACCCAGAGCTCAGAGCAGCTGTGTGTGCAGAGCGAGGGCGCCCCCTGCTGGAAAGATTTTGCAGTGACACCTTCTTGTCATATTCAATGCTGACGATATTGACCTGGGTCGGAGGATGGGTCGTGGTTTTAACCTGGACCACCAGAGTGGACAGTAGTGAGGAGCAACGCCTCCGACCTCCAGCCTCTCTCCATCCTGGACACTTCACTATGAGAAATGTGACGTGAAGAGAACCTCAGATGTTTCCTCTTCATCATGTTAGGGCTCCAAACCGACCTCAGAGGTTATGATCTACTCCTGAACTTTGAGACAGTGTGAGTCAGTTCTTAATCTGATGTTCCTTCTGATACTCCAGACCAGTAGTAACCAGAGTTACCAGTGGTAACTCCTCAGTGGTGTAGTAGCTGGTTAAACAACCACCATTATCCCCAAAAGCAGCAGTAGAAGAGGAAGATGGAGGTCAGGACCTCCATCCGTCAGAGGACATTGTGAAGCTCCTCAGGCCACAGCGTAGTGTGGGTGGTCCTGAGGCACCGGGTGTGAGGGAGGGTTGTTTATTCATCTCCTGGCCACAGCTCCTCAGACCTTCAGACACCTCCTCCACTCACCAGGTTTAGGAGGACACAGCCAGCATGCGGCACCTCCTCCCGTGTTCTGAGTTTGAAGATGAACAGGAGACAAGCATCTTCACCCACACGCAGACGGGAGAGGACACTTTGACTTTGACTGTAAACACCAGATATGTTACCATCACCAGGAGGTGTCAGAGGTCAGAGGTCGAGGAGCTCAGCTCTACCCACTGTCTGACCACTAGTCTCTAGTTACTAGTCAGCGCTGCTTAACAAGGTGTTTACATCATGAAGTGTTTAAGTTGCAGCCTGTAAAACTTTATGATCAGAGTCTTTAACACAGAGTGAATGAGGGGAAAAGCTTCATCCACAGGTTTTCTTCTACATTGAGGTCCACTGAGCTGCTAGTAAACAGTTAGTTAGTGACTAGTTACTCACTACTTCTTGAACATTTTCTGTCCCACCGTTCACTGCCTCTTCCTCTTCACCTTCAGTAAAAACACGCAGACTTCACATCTTCACCATCTCTGAACCTTGGAGACTTTAATATTTTCACGTCTCATCAGAAAACAACACGAGGTCGAGCAGATGTTACGTATGGTCTGCTTGCACCGGGCTCTGAAGGTCTGAGCAGCTCCAGCTCACAGAGCAGAGCTTCTGTCCTGGGGGGAGCGTGGGGTGAAGCTCATGGCCAGGCCGCTCTGGTGCTCCACCGGCTGCTGGGACAGGTCGTTGGTCTGCTGCAGGCTGCTGAGGGAGCAGCCGGGCCGAGAGCTCACGCTGAAGCTGGAGAGCAGCACCACCAGCACGGCCTTCATCATCACCATGGCTATGTGCTTCCCCACACAGGAGCGGGGCCCGCAGCCAAACGGCTGGAAGAACCGGGCTGGAACCTGGGGAGAACCAGGAGAACACTGAGGAGAACCGGTAGAACACCAGAGGGAATCAGGAGCACCAGAAGAACACCAAGCAGAACCAGGAGGATGCTAAGGAAAGCCAACCAGGGGAACCAGGAGGAATCTGAGGAGAACTAGGAGGTTAGTGGGGAGAACCAGGAGGAACCTAAGGAGAACTAGGAGAATACTGAGGACAACAGAGAAGGGGCATCAGCCTGGATTAGGGAGGTCAGGTCCATGGAGCAGCCCCAGAGTCCCCCTGGAGAACATCAGCAGACTCACAGGTTTGTGGAAGTTGCTCAGGCTGAACTCTGAAGGTCTGGGGAAGAACTCGCTCTTGTGCATGCGGCCGATGTTGAGGATGATGTTGGTTCCCTTCGTGATCCTGGTTCCCTCGATGTCGTCATCCTGCAGCGCTCTCCTCATGGTGAAGTCCACCACTGGGTGGAACCTCAGAGACTCATTGATGAAGCTCTCCAGAACCTTCAGCTTCTGGTGGTCCATGTTCTCAGCAGAGGTCTCACCTGTAAGCAGAGGAGCAGCTTCACTCAGACTGCTGGAGGAGAACCTGAGGGAAGAGGAACCTTAAAAACTCAGAGGACCTGAGGAGACTCACTGAGCACGGAGGTCATCTCCTCCACGAGGCTCCTCTCCAGCTCCGGCTGCTGCTGCAGCAGCAGCAGCATGAAGAACAAGCTGATGGACAAAGTGTCAGGAGCTGCTATCACCATCTCCAGGACACACTGACGCACATCGTCTGCTGACAGCTCCCCCAGGGTCTACAGAGGAGGAGGAGCAGAGGGGAGAAGCAGAGAGGAGGAGCAGAGAGGGAGAGGAGAAGGACACAGAGGACAACTTCAACTGCATTACAGGTCAGGATTTAAACCAATGTTTTCTCACCAGGAGCAGGAAGAACCTGGAGGAGGAGGAGCCTAGAGGAGGAGGAACCAGGACCATGAGGAACCTGGAGAAGGAGGAACCAGGAGCAGTAGGAACCTGGAGAAGGGGGAACCTGGAGCAAGACCAACCAGGAGCAGGAGGAACTTGGAGAAGGAGTAGCCTAAAGCAGGGGGAACTTGGAGCAGGAGGAACCTGGAGAGGCAGAAACCTGGAGCAGGAGGAACCTGGAGAAGGAGTAGCCTAAAGCAGGGGGAACCTGGAGCAGGAGGAACCTGGAGAAGCAGGAACCTGGAACAGGAGGAACCTAAAGCTGGAGGAAGCTGAAGGGCAGCAGCAGACAGACCTGAGCCAGGAGCAGCTCCGTGGCAAAGTCCAGATCTTCATCCAGCTTCTCTGACTCGTCAATCATCTTCCTCTTAACATCCAGAAGTTTCTCCATCTCATCCTGCAGTTCCTGCCTGGAGGAGCACAAAGCAACTCAGTATCTAAAGGCTGAGAAGCTCCTCCTCCACCTCCTCGTCCTCCTCAGTCTGAAGGATGTAGTTATATAGATATATATATATGTAATCCTACAACTATGCAAACACCTTGAAGCTGCTAGTATCTGGATTTTGTACATGGCACTGTTTTTGTTTTTGCTGTTTATGTATTAAGATCAACAGAATCTTGAGCAACAATGAAAGCTTTCTATTCTATTCTATTCTATTCTATTCTGTTTTACACTTTTCTATTCTCATCACTTCCCCTCTACTGTACTCTCATCACTTCTATTCTATTCTACTCTATTCTACTCTACTCTACTCTACTCTACTCTACTCTACTCTACTCTACTCTACTCTACTCTACTCTACTCTATTCTACTCTACTCTACTCTATTCTACTCTACTCTACTCTACTCTACTCTACTGTAGATGAGGAGGAGCAGTAGATGGTGGACAGACGCTGCTCTCTTGTGCCTGTTGATCAACCAGCCGATCTTGAAGAAGATGTCGGGCTTGATCAGAACCGTCTGCCACGTCTCAAAGTAGCTGTGGATCTTCTTCAGAAGATCTTTCCCTGAGGCAGAGGAGCAGAGCGACAGTCAGTCAGGGAGCGTGTGTGTGCGTGTGTGTGCGTGTGTGTGTGTGCTGACCATCCAGTGGCACCCTGAGGAACATCCTGTTGGAGATGTCCACCACGATGGTTCTGAGCAGGTTCAGAGCATCAACGTGCCCTGAGGCGTTGTGCTGCAGCTGCTGCAGGTGTCTGGAGGTGGAGCTGACACACACGCCCAGCGTCCTCTGGAGCCGGGGGCCCGACAGAGCTGGGGGGGGGCAGCGGTTAAGGAACAGCACCTCAGCCCCTGGCCGCGGTGTGAACATGTCTGCTGCTCACCTCTGGAGAAGTAGGTCCTGACCTTCCTCCAGAGGACCAGGTCGCTGTTGAAGATGATGCCGCGGCGCTCCATGCCCACACACTGCAGGCCCAGCCGGCTGCCGAACCGAGCCGTGTAGCGGGGGCTGCGCAGGACGTGGTAGACCGCCGAAGCCCTGGGGGGACGCCACAACACGCCCGGGTCATGCTACAGGGTCAAGGGTCAAAGGTCAAAGGTCCAGATGGTTTCTAGTCAATGGCTCAGCAGGAAACATGCTTGTGTCTCTGCTGTCACATCACTAGTAGCAGCAGAAACAGGAGGAACAAGAAAGAACAGTAACACAACAACTATAATAATCAATAATACTAAAAATGACATGAAAGATGAAGATATACAGAGATGGTGGTCTGTGTGTGTGTGTGTGTGTGTGTGTGTGTGTGTGTGTGTGTACCTGCTCAGGATGACCGTCTCCTCTCCGTTGATCCACACTCGGACCATGCTGCCGTATTTGTTGTTGTAGTAGTTGCAGGCAGTTCCGATGCCGGTCCAGATGAACCTGCTGTAGGACAGAACCGGACCCAGACCCGCCAGGAAGGACGGCCCTGCACACACACACACACACACACACACACACACACACAACAATGTTCCAGAAGTGACTGACGAGCTCTCAACCAGGTGACAGGATGAGGTTAAGTACGAGTAAAATAATCTGGTTAAGTTGCATCTACTCAGCTTGCTCATTTTAAACTCACTTGATGCCACTGAGTCAAAACTTAGTACCTGAGGATCCGAGGAGCGACCGATCTGCTAAAGTCAGTGGACGACCACAAAACAAAAACAGATCAGATCTGAATCACATGCGAGCCGCTTTTCTCTGATTTCTCATCAGAGAAATTTGAGTTTGAAATCAGCAAACTGTCAAAATGTTTCATGAGCAGCGTGGAGCAGAGTGTCCTGCTGCTTACCGGGGATGTGGCAGCGCTGCGGCTGGCTGCAGGAGGCAGCGAGCAGCAGCAGCAGCAGCAGCAGCAGCAGCAGCATGCAGCTGGCCTCAGCTGTTGCTGCTGCTGAGGAGACGATGGACCAGTCCAGAGGCAGCATGTCGCTCCAGACCCTCCTCAGGGAATCACCACAGACAGAGCGAGCTCAAACTGAAATCCCAGTTGACGGAATTTAGCTTTTCAGTGTCTAAGTGTGTTAACGTTTTGAACACAATCCTGAAATCAGATGGAAGTCTACTCACGTCTATTCTTCCTGCTGCTGCAGGCCAGTGAAGGTCACAGTCTCTGCCCCTCTTCCTCAGCAGGTCTGAGAGACGTCTACCAAATCCATCTCAGATCTGAGGGTTTATAAACCCTGGCTGCAGATTTTCCTCCAGCAGTTGCCTGGAGACGAGTAGCAGGCCCGACAGCAGAGCGCCCTGGCCCTGAACACGGAACAAAACAAGTGTGGTTGTATTCGTGAGAACGCAGAGGCTGCAGCTCTTTGTGCATCTTTTTGCTTTTGGAGCTCTCTGCAGGTTTATTCTGTCTGATTCATCCCCTGCAGCCTGGAGAGGCCTTTCAGGCCTCAGTAATCAGCTGGGTCACAGTGACCTGCAGAAAGAAAGAGGGATTTAACCAGAGCAGACAAAAACACACAGCTAGAGGAGCGAGGAGAGGAAAAGGAACGTGACATCTCTGTAATTAAGAGTAAAACATTCCGTTCACTGGGACGAGAGAGATGAGCACGGCTGGGAAACGAGAGAGAGACGCTGGATGAAACTGTAGAGCTGCTGCTCCTCCCTGACCCTGGACGAGCCGACCAGACCTGCTGTTTGCCTGGCACGTATAGGACTTGTCTTCCACCCTTTGGAATGGTGAAATTAAACAAGTCAAAAACTGTGAAAAGCATGTTTGTCGAGAGGAGCTTTGAATGCACACACATGCACAGACACATGCACAGGCACACCCCCGCAGCCTTTCACTGGAAGCCTCTCAAAGCTCTTTTGTAGCGTGAAGAATGTTCCTCTTGTTCACAACTTATTTATTCCACTTTCATGTAAAGTTGTGGCCACAATGTTAAGAGAGAGAGCTGGCGGCTGAGGAGAAGTGCTGCACTGTCTGTGCCATGTGTCACTCACATGGCACAGACAGAAATATGTCTGTTCGCTGCCTCTGACTCCAGCCATCGTGGAGTTTAACACTTTCCCAGATGTGTTGTTGTGCAGCGTGCAGCAGGCAGTCACTGACATGCTGCAGCGTGCTTCCCCTCTGACGTCTGCTGTTCTGGCAGGTGTTCAGCTCTGCTCAGCTCCAGTCTCAGGCTGGAGGTTCAGGGAGCAGGAGGCATGAAGCAGATGGAGCAGGTGGAGCAGGTGGAGCAGGTGGAGCAGGTGAAGGAGCGGAGCTGCAAACTGCTGCTGCTGCTGCTGCTGGGAGCTGCGGCGCTGCAGCTGCAGCTGCTGCAGCAGCGCCAGGAGCTGCGGCGGCTGGACGACCAGGTGGTGGCGCTGTCCAGGAGCTTCCCACTGCAGCGCAGCAGGAGGGAGGCGCCCGCAGCAGGAGAGGAGCAGGAGGAGGACCTGATGATGATGATGACCTACTCCATGATCCCTGTGAGGCTCCAGGACTGGTCCAGCTCTGCATGGCTGTGCTCAGGTTTCAGGCAGCTATAAACACTCTGTTTATTGGTGTTTATTGATTTAAATCTGTTTATTTTGTTTATTTACAGTTGTCAGAGTGACGAGTTTCATTCCTGAAGGTGCATGTGCATAAAGTCAGGGACGTTATATGGACGTTAGACCACGCATTAAACTGCCTCCTCATTCTCATGAAACAGAAACAGCTGCTGAGCTGCAGACCTGCCTGAAACCTGCTGCGTGAATGTGTGTGCGTGTGTGTGCGTGTCTGCTTGTGGGTGTGTGTGTATGTGTGCTTGTATGCGCGTATGTTTGTGTGTGTGTGTGTGTAAGTATGTGTGTATGCACTGGAGCATAAAGGAGGGTGAAGGTTGAATGAAAAGTCTTCATCAGGAACATTTCCTCTCTCGTCCTTTGGGGCTGAACATGAATGTGTGCAATGCAGAGAATCTGAGAGCAGCAGCAGAGCTGAGAGCTCCACTCAGACCTGATCTCAGACCTGATCTCAGACCTGATCTCAGACCTGATCTCAGACCTGATCTCAGGGCTGATCTCAGGGCTGATCTCAGGGCTGATCTCAGACCTGATCTCAGACCTGATCTCAGACCTGATCTCAGACCTGATCTCAGGGCTGATCTCAGGGCTGATCTCAGGGCTGATCTCAGACCTGATCTCAGACCTGATCTCAGACCTGATCTCAGGGCTGATCTCAGGGCTGAAGCTCTGTGTGCTTGAAAATTCTCGGGAGCAGAGAAGGAGCAGAATACCTAGATGTTCACACAGCTGTGACTCTGTGTTTCTTTGATCTCAGGTCAAACTGATCCTGGATCTGTGCAACGGCTCCAGAGGAATCTGTCTCAGAGGTGCAGACCACACATCATCCTCCACTACTGTGCGTTCATGTTTCTCCTTCTTCTGCTGAGTCTGACGAGTGTGATGTGTTGTTCTGTCCTCAGGGCCCCCCGGCCCCCCTGGCCCCCCCGGCCCCCCCGCCCCCCCAGGTGCACAAATTGCTTCAGTCACTTTCAGCTCAGCTGGGTTTGTCTCTGCTTCACTCAGCTTTCCTCCTCTAGGTTTGGCTGGCAGAGCAGGAACCCCGGGGCCTCAGGGACAGCCGGGCCCAGAGGGGCCCCGAGGACGGAGAGGTGAGAGACAAAGTTTTTACACAGCTCTGACAAACTAGAAATAGCTTCCAACAGCTCTGCTTACTGCCCTCGGCTAACAGAGGAACTGATCTAGGATCAGTGCAGGATCAGCAGACACCTGACAGCAGCCCGCCGCTGTCCACAGCACCACAGGAACATGACGCCTGCCCTCCAGTCTGAAACTACTGACGTGTGTCTGTGTCCAGGACCTCGAGGTGAGAGAGGACTCCCGGGTCCTGCAGCAGAAGCCAGGGCCCCCCAGGATGCAGTGATCAGGGGTGAGAGGCAACAGAGAGCTGCAGCACCACCAGCTTCACACCAGCTTCACTCTGACTTGTCTGTGTGTGTCCAGGTCCTCCTGGGCCTCCAGGTCTTCCTGGCAGTCCTGGTCCTCCTGGGCTGAGCTGCAGCTCTGGAAGACAAAGACAAAAGAAAGGCAAAGACCGTCTGCATCAGACCAGCATGCTGACGGGTGAGAACACTGATAATCACAGATTACAGAATGTGGTTTTAACTGAAGCATCAAATCCTCTTCATTTCCACAGAACCTGCGACGCCGCGTCCCACTGAAGGCAGCGGAGACGTCGTTCACGTCACCAGCTCTCAACGACCAGCGGCGACAAGAGTGGAGAGCGGTCAGCAGCCATGATGCATGATGGGAAAACATCTCTGAGGAACCTGTAGAACTGCTGAGCTCAGCAATGTTTGCTCCTCTCTTGCAGAGACACGTTCAGCTCCTGCAGAGTTCAGCTACAATAGCTCGACTCACTCCAGCACAGAGAGGGGGACGGAGGCTCCAGTCACACCAGTCACTCCAGTCACAGGTTAGTACTGGGAACCAGCACCTAAAGAGACGTGTCCTCAGAACTAGTACTGCCTCAGACCAGCAGCTCTGCTGGATTATCTCACACCCTGACTCCAACCCCAAGCCTAACCCCAACCTAACCCTAAGCTAGGCTAACACTAATGCGAACCCTAACCTGGGCAGTACTTTGACATGTATGTAGGATACACTAATTGTTTTCAGTTAGCACAATGAAAAGCTCTCTTGCATCTATTGTAGGATATACAGAGAAATATATTCTGTGTATATTCAATAGAACTTGAAATATTAATTAGTACTTCTTGCACAAATCTCATGAAGCATAGAGTAACTGAGGAGTGAAGCAGACTGTAGAGTAGCAGCTTCACTGGGAGATGCTGCCCCCTGTCTGTGGCTTCTGGACCTCCAGGAACAAGAACAGGAACTCGCTGAGGAGCTCTGAGAGCAGCAGGAACATCTGATCTCCAGATGCAGACCTGACTGATCTGCTGAAGCAGCTCTTGCTGTGTGTCCTACAGAGATGGTGTCAGCTCCAGACAGGCCTGACTGGTGGAGTGAAGGAGGCAGCCAGGACGTCACAGAGGAACCAGTTCATGTGTTCACAGGCAGGAGATGCTGCACTCAGACACTGGAGGCACTGGGTCATGTTTTATCCACTGAGACTACATCAAACTGTTTTACTTCCTAGAGCTGACGTCATCTCATCTGGATGACAGTCACCACATCTTGAATGGAACCAAAGGAGAAGATGCAGCAGACGCTGTAGTCAGATCACTGCTCCATGGTATACGTTACAGTCACTGGTGAAAGTGGGAACTGCCTGAAGACCTTTACACTGGCTTATGTGTGTTTTTCTGCACATTTCCCTGCATTTTGCAGCTTTGGGCTCTGGAGACCAGAGTCAGAACAGAGACTCCCTCTACCACAGTGGGAGCATGGACGTCCCTGAGAAAAATGGTGAGAAAGTGAACAGAGCAGTCAGCAGCCTGAGCTGCTCTGCTGTGATTCTAAACCAGCGTGCCTCCTCCCTCTCTGTGTCTCCAGACTCTTCATCAGGTGTCCAGATCCACACCAACACTGAGGAGGCCTCAGAGCAGAGATGGACAGGTGCTCCTGAGGCTTTCTGCTGGGTCACAGCCTCTATCTGTCCAGCTTCACTCACTCTTGACAAAAAACAACTGGCATGTCTTGGTTCATGAAGAGAGCAGTTTGTTGTGAGGGTGGAGCCACAGGCTCTGGAGCCAGGAAGTATGATGCTCTGAACCTGTAGAAGGCAGCGGAGACGGCAGCGGAGACGTGTGGTTTTAACTGAAGCATCAAATCCTCTTCATTTCCACAGAACCTGCGACGCCGCGTCCCACTGAAGGCAGCGGAGACGTCGTTCACGTCACCAGCTCTCAACGACCAGCGGCGACAAGAGTGGAGAGCGGTCAGCAGCCATGATGCATGATGGGAAAACATCTCTGAGGAACCTGTAGAACTGCTGAGCTCAGCAATGTTTGCTCCTCTCTTGCAGAGACACGTTCAGCTCCTGCAGAGTTCAGCTACAATAGCTCGACTCACTCCAGCACAGAGAGGGGGACGGAGGCTCCAGTCACACCAGTCACTCCAGTCACAGGTTAGTGCTGGGAACCAGCACCTAAAGAGACGTGTCCTCAGAGCTGCTGCTGGTTTTGCTGGTTTGTCTCACACCCTGTTTGTGTGACTTTACAGCTCCTCTCCCTCCAGACCTGACTCCACACAGAAACACCTTCAACGGCAGCACAGACGTTGATGAAACGCTGAGGAAAACTGGTAAAGGACGACACTGGGTCCTGTGTGCTCCCCTGGTTCCCAGTCTGCAGCTGCTCCTGCCTCAGCAGATATTTACAACAGGCAGAGACTGAAAGTTTGTGGAGTGTCAGTCTTAAACAAAACACATTATGAGCATTTTTCTACAATTGTTTCTTTGCACCCGCAAGCTGTGGTCTCTGAGGAACAGAGTCAGAAAAGAGATTCCTTCAATAACAGTGAGAACAAAGACGCTCCCATGAAAAGTGGTGAGAAACTGAACAAACAACAATCACACTGATTATTACTCATGAAACTGTCAATGAATCTTTTTCTTCCTCTTTCAGATTCTTCTCATCCTCACAACCTCCAGAACAATAACAGTGTTGCAGGCGAGAGACGGACAGGTACCAGCTGCTGCTTTCTGTTGGATTCTTTCTGACGTTGCTCACAGATTTGATTCAGGAGCTGACGGACCAGTCTTCCTCTTTAGAGTGCAGGCTTCAGATGATCAGATGTGCTGATAAAGGCACTGAAATGCTCAGCACTTTTGGAGCCTGGATGTCCGATGCGTCTCTGCTGGACGATGGTCCATATTGGCTCGCTGAACATTTCTCAGGTGATTTTCAGAGCAGCGAGGTGCCGCACACACAAACTGCAATCTGGAGATGATTGAGATGATTCCTCCACAGGCCGCACGCTGATGGAGCACAGGAACATATCTGCACTTCAACACAGTCACATCTTGATTGACGTCATGGGCTTCTACCAGGGCTGTGGCCACGTCGTCTACAACAAGTCGCTGTACTTTCACAAAGCAGGAACGAACAAACTTATCAAGTAAGTGTTTGTCCTACTCTGAGTAAAAGTTCTCACTCTTTTTTACTGCCTGAGATGTGTGTAACTAATGCATCTGTGGTGAATGTTTTACAGACTGAACCTGAGCTCCAGGAGAAAAAGAACTCTGATCATGACAAACAGCAGATATCACAACCTCACTTATCTGTTCCCCAACTCAAAGACCTATTTCAAGTTTGCTGTGGATGAGAACGGACTGTGGGTCATTTTTGCAGCTGATACAGATGATGACGTGATGGTTGCCAGGCTGAACCCTGACACGTTCTCTGTGGAGTCAACCATCAACACTCACTACCCAGCGACTAAAGCGGGAAATGCTTTCATTGTGTGTGGCGTGTTGTATTTCACCGACAGCAGAGACAGGAGAGTGACGTACGCCTTCGATCTGCAGACTCGGAGTCCTCAGGACGCCAGCTTTGACTTGAGGCCGGGAGGTGGCATCATGGCCATGTTGTCGTATTATCCACACAAGAGGCTTCTGTACATGTGGGACGACAGCAGCATGAAAACATGCAAAGTTAACCTCAAACTGACCTTATAACCAAAAAACCGTGTACCATGCAGAATAAAAGATTTTCATGCAGTTTTCATGGTTGTTGTTTCTTGAAACAGTCATGTGACTTGAGGGTTTCTCTTCTGGAGACTTTATGACCATGAAGGTAGTAGGCGAGAGAAACTATCAGATGTTGCAGTCTATTTATGGACAGACTGTTAGCCCAGAGCACAGTGAGTGAGCCATCCCATGTTGTTCATCTAGAAAATGACCTGTCCTCAGCAGCCCAGTCCTCACTGTAACTCATCTGTTTAGTTCATTTGTCCTAGCCTCCATCAAACTCCTAACGATGCTGCTGAGGCTGAAGATTGTGCAGCAATGTTTATCCTGCTTTTATTCTGCAGATCTCCTCGCATGTAGTCTTTATGCATGCTGAGTGTATGTTATGTCCTGGGACATGTGCAGTACTAATTTGTTCTAGTCAGTGATGGTATGTTTGATGATGTGTCGTTTGTAGTCGTGGCTGTCAAAGAATTTATGGAGCAGCTGCTGAGACTGATGTCCCTGAGAGGACAGCAAAGTAGATCCTATAGTATTTATGGTGAGAACAGTAATACCTAGAATGTATAAGTGTATTTGAAGTTGTTGATTTGAGTTGTAGTCAGGACATGGATCAGAATCTGACTTGAAGAAGTTTGTCAGATGAAGGTGAAACGTATTCAAGAATCTTCAAGTCCAGCTGCCATGACTACAACTCCTGGTGACATGTTCCGCCGTTCTTGACGCATGCGCTGTACACCATGACAGTTGTTTACTCTGCGAATTAGGTTAAAAGAGAGTCTGATGTTTACGAGGATAACATGAACGCAACCCTCTCTGGCGGAAAAAATATGCGTGTTCCGAGTCCCCTGAACGCACCGCAGGGGTGCCGCCCCCACGCGCAGATTTCATAGAGCCTGGATAGTCGCCCGCCCTGCCCGCCAGACCCGCCGCCATGTTGGATCAGGGCAGAGTGTTTGTAGAGCAGTTGTTCTGTTATTGCTCCAGCAGGCTCAGTGACCTGCTCCGGAGCGTTACATCACCCAGGCCAGACCTGCACCTGGATCCGCGGCCTGGGGACCTGCAGCCGTTTAGCATGCTTTACTGAGCCGAGCCGAGCCGAACTGAGCCGAGCAGATCCAGACCTCTAGGCCGAGCTGACACACCGAAACACCGGGACCCCGGGGAGCGTCCTCCTCCTGTTGTTGTTGCTGCTGCTGGTGCTGCTGCTGCCTCACCTCGGTGAGTCCCTCTGAGCCGCCCCGGTCTGTCCCTGTCTGTCTGGGTTTCCCCTGTCTATCCAGGTATGTCCCGGGTCCTGGAGCACCGTCCCGGGCCTGTCCACGGTGGAGGGGCTCTCTGCCCTGGGTCAGTGTTAGCCGTTAGCCGCTAGCTCGGGCCTAGCAGCGCTGCTACCTCCACCTGTCACCGTGGCCCTGCTGCTACTCTAGGCCGGCCTGCCCCTCTTCCTTCTGGGGGCCGGGCTCCGGTTAACTCCGGAGACTGTCCCGGTAACTATGTTATGGACCCGCAGAGGTTCCGGGTCTTCCGGATCCAGCGGGGACCAAGCGGGGCAGCTAAAGCCACAGTGACGTAGAAGTTATGAAATGTCCCGTTAGCGTTAGCTCTTGGCTAACCCCCTCTCCCCCGACCCCCCCCCCCCACCCCACCCCACCAGAACACCGTGTCCAGGTCGCCAATGACTGCTGACATGTCCTGTTATTTTGCTGTTTTTATGGCTTTAGTGTTTGTTGACAGGACGAGGTTGTGCTCGAGTGATTATCTCGAAAACTCCCGACTCTGTCCAGATCATCTGTTGCTCAGACTTGTCACATTGATTATTGTTTGTTGTTTTTACTGTTTTTCAGTTTCGAGTCTCATCAGCTGTCAACATGTCCTGTCCCTGCTCCGTGGCGACGCGTCTGTTCCTCAGCTCAGCCCACAGAGGTAACACACACACACACACACACACACACACACACACACACACACACACACAGAGGTAATACACATGCACACATAAAGGTAACACACACACACACACACACACACACAGAGACACACACACACACACACTAGCAGATCTAGGCAACATCTCCTCCAGGAGTAGATTAAAAACTCTAAATCAAACATCCACCTGACAGCACGGGCACATGAAGTAGAGGCTGGAGACAGGAGGACACCTCGAGCCACCGCGGATGACAACATGACAACAGAGCAGCTGCCAGAGAAACATCCAACAACCAGTCTCATTAGTCTCATTAGTCCGATGTCTGTGTCCAGCTGTGGTTGGAGGCTCTGCCGGGTCCATGCTTAGAATGAGTTGTTTACAGGCTGGTGAGCGCTCAGCTGTCTGACCTGACGTGAAGGAACTGACAGCTGATTAAAGTAGATGCTGCACTCAGCAGGGGAGGCGGGAGTGCCCCCCCACTTGAACACACACACTTGTACACATATCTTACATCTCATAACATCATATAACTGAAATGAAGGAAAGCGAGGCGCTTGGGCTGTTTTGGTGACTGGTATTGGATGTGATCACTTCACCAGCTTTGAGCCTGTTAGTGCAAACTGAAGGTGACCAGTGTTTCTGCATGTCAAGGTCCTCAGTGACAGAACATCAAGTAGCTGTAGAGCTTAACATCAGAAGGTTCTAAAGGGTTTTATGTAATCAGCTTTATTCATCACACCCAGGGTAAGGTTGCAATGTTTTGTAGAAATTGAATAAAATCTGTCTGAAGTCTGAGAATGTTCTAGAGAGTGAATGAAGAGTCCGCAGCCAGCAGCAGCTGCTCAGCATCAGTTTCCTGGCTGAGCCGCGTGGTTCAGACAAACAGGAACACCAGAGAGAAGCTCTGTGAGATGATGCTCCTCAGGCTTCTCAGACTGTGATGATGCTCCTCAGGCTTCTCAGAGTGAGATGATGCTCCTCAGGCTTCTCAGAGTGAGATGATGCTCCTCAGGCTTCTCAGAGTGAGATGATGCTCCTCAGGCTTCTCAGAGTGAGATGATGCTCCTCAGGCTTCTCAGAGTGAGATGATGCTCTTCAGACATCTGTGTGTCTCCAGGTTTGTCCTGCTCCAGGATCCAGCTGTTTTCTCTGAGTCGTCAGGGAAGTCGAGAGCCTCACGTTGCTGCTCAGGTGCGGGTGAGGTCGTTCTCCGAGACGGCCGTCTGCTACGCCACTAAAGATGGGACCACCAAGGACGGAGGCGGCGATGGAGGGAAGGTAACCATGGTGTTTGTGTGGCAGCAGCATCTGCTGCTCTGGGATCAGGTGGTGGAGATGTTCTCTGACGTTCTTCTACGCCACCGTGTCTCCTCAGAAGATCCTGAGCGAGGGGAAAAGGCTGTCGGGCTCCGGCGGCTCAGGGAAGGGGGGGGGTCAGCTACGCTGCCCCAAGTGTGGAGATCCCTGCACACACGTGGAGACCTTCGTCTGTGAGTGCCAGTCTAAACTTTGACCTCTGACCCTCAGAACTCAGTGATGGTGGAGCTCAGTGGACGGTTAGAACCATGGATTCATCGAGCTAAGGAAGATTTCAAGGAATGATGTCAACATTCTCTGATCCCAGTCTTTAGTCCTCTAATAAAAGCGATTGTGTTTATTCTTGTCTAATCCAAACTGCTCATTGATAATCAACAGATCCATCCACCACGAGCATGTAGTTAGTTGCAGGCTGACTGCAGGAAATGGCAAAGGTAGTAAGAAAAACCCTAATAATGATACATAATAGTAATAATACATGCATTACATTTGAGGTGCATATCAAACGATGGCAGATACTGAGTAAATTACTGAGTAATGCTACCAATACACTCAGGTTTGTCCTCTGACGGGACTGAGACACGAGGTGACAGGAAGACAGGAATGTGTTGAGGACATGTCCCCAACAGGACTGTCTGTGAGGGCAGCAGCTGCTCACACACCTCAGGGTGGAGTAACCACCTGAAGATCTGCTAGACCACTATGGAGTGAGTCCCAGAGCAGAGACTCTGCTGGCGTTTCTCAGCCTTCTCAGACAGGCTGTGTCTTCTCCTCTAGCATCGACACGATTCGTCAAATGTGAGAAGTGCCACCACTTCTTCGTGGTTCTGTCTGAGACGGACTCTAAGAAAGGTCTGAGCAAAGAGCCGGAGTCTGCTGCCGAGGCTGTGAAGCTGGCCTTCGCCCAGAAGCCGCCCCCCCCCTCCAAAGAAGGTGAGAGCAGCAGCCGCGGCGGGACGTCCTCTGATCGTCTCTGGACGTTGTGCAGCCCTCACACTCTGTGTCCTCCAGATCTACGCCTACCTGGACAAGTACGTGGTGGGCCAGTCCTATGCCAAGAAGGTTCTGGCCGTGGCCGTGTACAACCACTACAAGCGCATCTACAACAACATCCCAGCAGGGAGCAGGCAGCAGGTGGAGGTGGACAAGCAGCCGGCGCTCACTCCTCGTGGTCAGTATCTGCCCCCCCGCCTCAGACCGTCCTCAGCTCTTCTCAGCTGTCAACATGTCGTCCTCGGCCGCTAAACGTCCAGCTGTGACGTGACTGGCGAGACGTGTCTGTCTTCATGTGAGACAGACAGCAGGGACAGAGTGAGGGCCAGTGACATGCCACAGGGTCTGTAATGAAAACCTTTTCCTTGATTGAAAGTTTATCTGTTGTTTTCTGTTCGACCAGTGAGAACGTGTCTGGACATGTTTAGTCCAGTTTAATCCAGACTGACTCAGATGTTGATTCATTCTCTGTATGATTTGGCATTTGTTCAATAATCACACTGACGTCAGCTGTTTCCACGTCTGTGTCTGTTCTGGTTCTGTGATACAGGTAATGATCATAATGATAAGTGACAATATTGATTTGAGTACTTTCATCCCCCCCATAGAGCTAGAGATGAGAAGACGAGAGGATGAGTACAGATTCACAAGTAAGTGATGCGTTCCCCGTAGAGTTACGTCTCTGAGCACCCCCCCCCACGAAGTCATCGCTGCGATTGTTTCGTCTTCCAGTTGCACAAATGCCAAAAAGTACAGAAGTCAGTAGGTCTGCAGAGCTCTGTGTTTCAGTGAGAGAGAACAGCGAGTGTTCGAGTCTCATCAGGAACTGTTTGTGTCTGGGGAAGAGCAGCGTCAGTTCTGGGAACTCATTAATGCAGCTGTTGACAAACACCTGGAGCAGTTAACTGGGCAGGTTAATGTTTGACCCCCCCACAGCGAGATAACGTCCCAGTGACTCACACGCTCATCTAGACTCTTCCCACTCATAACAGCAGCCAGTCACTCACCTAGTTCAATCCACACTATGGAACTAGCTAAAGTCTGGTTAGAAATATGGTTTCAGACGAACCCTGGAAGAGAGCGGCTTTCACCTCCTCCTTTGTTAAATGTTTATTGAAAGATGTTCAGCAGGTCGTGGAACATTATCACGTCCTTGATTACGTAAAAAGCTCCAGGCAGGAGAACAAGCTGAGGAGCAACAGTCACCTGATCATGACTGAGTGACAGCAGAGGCAGCCAGTCAGAGCTCAGTCTACATGTGGTTGCCAGATCAGCATGAAAGGAGCCAGATCTGAGCAGGAACAGAGTGTATATTCCCACAGCTACAACAGGCTGTAGAACAGACTGAGCTCTGATGGAACCAGAGCCCATAGCTTCTATGTTGGCAGGTGAACAGAGGAGCGCTCCGTTTCTCCTGAGCTGCTCCTCCCTCTGACTGAGCGGCTGCTTGTGGTTGCAGAGCTGCTGCAGATCGCTGGGATCAGTCCTCATGGGAACGCTCTGGGGGCCTCCATGCAGCAGCAGGCCAGTCAGCAGGCGCCGCAGGAGCGGAGGGGGGGCGAGGTGCTGGACTCCACCCACACCGACATCAAGCTGGAGAAGAGCAACATCATCCTGCTGGGCCCCACAGGCTCAGGTGGGTCTCCAGGCTCCTGGGGGCCTCGAGGCTCCTCGGGGTCTCCGGGCTCCTCTGGCTCTCCAGGTTTCTCTGGGTCTCCAGGCTCCTGGGGGTCTCCGGGCTCCTCGGGGTCTCCGGGCTCCTGGGGGCCTCGAGGCTCCTGGGGGTCTCCGGGCTCCTCCGGGTCTCCGGGCTCCTCCGGGTCTCCGGGCTCCTCTGGGTCTCCGGGCTCCTCTGGGTCTCCAGGCTCCTCTGGGTCTCCAGGCTCCTGGGGGCCTTGAGGCTCCTCGGGGTCTCCGGGCTCCTCTGGCTCTCCAGGCTTCTCTGGGTCTCCAGGCTCCTGGGGGCCTCGAGGCTCCTTGGGGTCTCCGGGCTCCTGGGGGCCTCGAGGCTCCTGGGGGTCTCCGGGCTCCTCTGGGTCTCCAGGCTCCTGGGGGCCTCGAGGCTCCTGGGGGTCTCCGGGCTCCTTCGGGTCTCCGGGGTCCTCTGGGTCTCCAGGCTCCTGGGGGCCTTGAGGCTCCTCGGGGTCTCCGGGCTCCTGGGGGCCTCCAGGCTCCTGGGGGCCTCTGGGCTCCTGGGGTAAGGTGTTGCTGTCCGGTTGGTCCACAGGGAAGACGCTGCTGGCGCAGACGCTGGCGCGCTGCCTGGACGTGCCCTTCGCCATCTGTGACTGCACCACGCTCACCCAGGCCGGCTACGTGGGCGAGGACATCGAGTCCGTCATCGCTAAACTGCTGCAGGACGCAAACTACTCTGTGGAGAAGGCTCAGCAGGGTGAGAGGCCGGAGCAGAGAGCTCTGACTGCAGGAACTCTGCAGGAACCTCTCTATCTTCTCCTCACTCTACATTCATCCGGCTTCCTTCTGTGCTTCACTGGGATAAACGGTCCAGAGTTTAGAACTTCACTAGCAGGCTTCCTGGTTTAGTTTCAGTTAGCTCAAATAGTTTTCTCCTTCTTCTCATGCTGGAGAATATGTGAGCAGCTTGCTCTAAGATAAAGGAGAAGCAGGAGGATGATGGGCGTTAACTGGTCCTTGTGTTCTAGGCATCGTGTTCCTGGATGAGGTGGATAAGATTGGCAGCGTTCCCGGGATCCATCAGCTGAGGGACGTGGGAGGAGAAGGAGTCCAGCAGGTCAGTCCTGATGCCTCGTTACTGTGCTCCAGAACATCCCAGAGTGAAGCTGCATATGTAAACGGACATCTCCCTCCTTCAGGGCCTGCTGAAGCTCCTGGAGGGCACCATCGTCAACGTTCCCGAGAAAAACTCAAGGAAGCTGCGAGGAGAGACCGTTCAGGTGGACACCACCAACATCTTGTTTGTTGCCTCTGGTGCCTTCAATGGTCTGGACCGGATTATCAGCCGGAGGAAGAACGAGAAGGTACGTGGAGCAGCTCCAGGCTGAGCTCCAGGCTGAGCTCCAGTCCTCCAGCTCCGAGCTGGTCCTAACGTTCCTCCTCCTAGCGCTCCTCCTCCTCTGTCTCCTCAGTACCTTGGCTTTGGGACTCCCTCTAACCTGGGGAAGGGGCGGCGTGCGGCGGCGGCCGCTGACCTGGCCAACAGCAGCGGAGAGACGGACACGGTGGCGGAGATCGAGGAGAAGGACCGGCTGCTGCGGCACGTGGAGGCGCGGGACCTGATCGAGTTCGGGATGATCCCGGAGTTCGTGGGTCGTCTTCCTGTCGTGGTTCCTCTGCACAGTCTGGACGAGGAGACGCTGGTCCGGATCCTGACGGAGCCTCGGAACGCCGTGGTGCCTCAGTACCAGGCTCTGTTCAGCATGGACAAGGTAGACACGCTAGAACACGCTAGAGCACACTAGAACACGCTAGAACACGCTAGAACACGCTAGAACACGCTAGAACACGTTAGAACACGCTAGAGCACGCTAGAACACGCTAGAGCACTCTAGAACACGCTAGAGCACGCTAGAGCACGCTAAAACACGCTAGAACACTCTAGAGCACGCTAGAACACACTAGAACATGCTAGAGCACGCTAGAACACGCTAGAACACGCTAGAGCACGCTAGAACACACTAGAGCATGCTAGAACACGCTAGAGCACGCTAGAGCACGCTAGAACATGCTAGAGCACGCTAGAACATGCTAGAGCACGCTAGAACACGCTAGAACACACTAGAACACGCTAGTACATGCTAGAGCACGCTAGAACACGCTAGAACACACTAGAACACGCTAGAACACGCTAGAACACGCAAGAGCACGCTAGAACACACTAGAACACGCTAGAACACGCTAGAGCACGCTAGAACACACTAGAACACGCTAGAGCACGCTAGAACACGCTAGAACACGCTAGAACACGCTAGAACACTCTAGAACACGCTAGAACATGCTAGAGCACGCTAGAACACGCTAGAACACACTAGAACACGCTAGTACATGCTAGAACACGCTAGTACATGCTAGAGCACGCTAGAACACGCTAGAACACACTAGAACACGCTAGAACATGCTAGAACACGCTAGAACACGCTAGAACACGCTAGAGCACGCTAGAACACACTAGAACACGCTAGAACACACTAGAACGCGCTAGAACGCGCTAGAACACGCTAGAACACGCTAGAACACTCTAGAACACGCTAGAACATGCTAGAGCACGCTAGAACACGCTAGAACACACTAGAACACGCTAGTACATGCTAGAACACGCTAGTACATGCTAGAGCACGCTAGAACACGCTAGAACATGCTAGAACACGCTAGAACATGCTAGAACACGCTAGAACACGCTAGAACATGCTAGAACACGCTAGAACGCGCTAGAACGCGCTAGAGCACGCTAGAGCAGGCTAGAGCACGCTAGAGCACGCTAGAGCAGGCTAGAGCACGCTAGAGCACGCTAGAGCACGCTAGAGCACGCTAGAGCACGCGAGAGCACGCTAGAACACGCGAGAGCACGCTAGAACACGCTAGAGCACGCTAGAGCACGCTAGAACACGCTAGAGCACGCTAGAACACGCTAGAACACGCTAGAGCACGCTAGAACACGCTAGAACACTCTAGAGCACGCTAGAACACGCTACAGCACGCTAGAACGCGTTAGAACACGCTAGAGCGCGCTAGAACACGCTAGAGCACGCTAGAACACACTAGAACACTCTAGAACACGCAAGAGCACGCTAGAGCACGCTAGAACACGCTAGAACACGCTAGAGCACGCTAGAGCACGCTAGAACACGCTAGAGCACACTAGAGCGCGCTAGAACACGCTAGAGCGCGCTAGAACGCGCTAGAGCACGCTAGAACACGCTAGAGCACGCTAGAACACGCTAGAGCTAGAACAGACATCGACCAATAGAAACGCTGCTTCATCTGGACTCCTGGTCCTACATCTGAAGCAGTGAAGTGCTATGATCCATGTTTAAACACGGGACTGAACGTCCACTTTGACCTGGACATGTCCTCTAGTGACGCTTAGATACTGATTACAATGTCAGTTTGCAAGTCTAGCATTAAAAAACATGGCAGTGCCCCTCATTCATTGCAAATTGGTATGAAAAGGCGGTTGATGCATCCAGTTCCTAGTGCTGCCCGTGATCCTCCTGCACACTGGCCCATCAGGCCTCTGCTCCTCTGGCTGCGCAGAGCTGAGCAGCTGCTCCTCTGGCTGCGCAGAGCTGAGCAGCTGCTCCTCCAGATGTGCAGAGCTGAGCAGCTGCTCCTCCAGATGTGCAGAGCTGAGCAGCTGCTCCTCCAGATGTGCAGAGCTGAGCAGCTGCTCCTCCAGATGTGCAGCGTGGAGTAGTGAGGCATGAGGAGGCCACTGTGGAGCCGAACCCTTCCACAGCTCTGCTTTATCTGTGATAGGCTGACTGCTCACGGGGCCCGAGGGACCCGAGGTCCCAACCCTAACCCTCCACCCAACCCTCCACCCAACCCTCCACCTAACCCCAACCCCAACCCCAACCCTCCACCTAACCCTCCACCTAACCCCAACCCCAACCCTCCACCCAACCCTCCACCTAACCCCAACCCCAACCCTCCACCCAACCCTCCACCCAACCCCAACCCCAACCCTCCACCTAACCCTCCACCTAACCCCAACCCCAACCCTCCACCCAACCCCAACCCCAACCCTCCACCTAACCCTCCACCTAACCCCAACCCCAACCCTCCACCTAACCCTCCACCTAACCCTCCACCTAACCCCAACCCTCCACCCAACCCTCCACCTAACCCCAACCCTCCACCTAACCCTCCACCTAACCCCAACCCTCCACCTAACCCCAACCCCAACCCTCCACCTAACCCTCCACCTAACCTCAACCCCAACCCTCCACCTAACCCTAACCCCAACCCTCCACCTAACCCCAACCCTCCACCTAACCCTCCACCTAACCCCAACCCCAACCCTCCACCTAACCCTCCACCTAACCCCAACCCCAACCCTCCACCTTACCCCAACCCTCCACCTAACCCTCCACCTAACCCCAACCCTCCACCCAACCCTCCACCTAACCCCAACCCTCCACCTAACCCTCCACCTAACCCCAACCCTCCACCTAACCCCAACCCCAACCCTCCACCTAACCCTCCACCTAACCCCAACCCTCCACCTAACCCCAACCCCAACCCTCCACCTAACCCTCCACCTAACCCCAACCCTCCACCTAACCCTCCACCTAACCCCAACCCTCCACCTAACCCTAACCCCAACCCTCCACCTAACCCCAACCCTCCACCTAACCCTCCACCTAACCCCAACCCTCCACCTAACCCTCCACCTAACCCCAACCCCAACCCTCCACCTAACCCTCCACCTAACCCCAACCCCAACCCTCCACCTTACCCCAACCCTCCACCCTCTTCTTCGTCTCCTCCGGGGCAGAGACTTGTACCGCCCCCTGTGGTGGGGCGGAGCATTGCAGAGGTTAGCAGAGCTGCCATGGAGCTCTGCTGGAGGCTGGCAGCGCACCACGCAGTCCACACGCTCCAGCACGCTACAACTCGCTAGAACATGCTAGAACATGTCAGAGGCACCATTATGTTTCATGTGTGTGTGTGTGTGTGTGTGTGTGTGTGTGTGTCCAGTGCGAGCTCAACGTGAACCAGGACGCTCTGAGGGCCATCGCCAGGATGGCTCTGGAGAGGAAGACGGGCGCCCGCGGCCTGCGCTCCATCATGGTTGGTCGTCCATCATGTTTCTGTCTGTCCCACGTCAGGTTCCCTGATGTTTCTACACAGTGTGTGTGTGTGTGTGTGTGTGTGTGTGTGTGTGTGTGTGTGTGTGTGTGTGTGTGTGTGTGTGTGTGTGTGAGTGAGCAGGAGAAGCTGCTGCTGGAGCCCATGTTCGAGGTGCCTCACTCAGACATCATGGCCGTGGAGCTGGACAGAGACGTGGTCCTGGGGAAGGCGGAGCCCCGATACGTCAGGTCAGTCTGCTGGAGCTGACCTCTGACCTCTGACTGGTGTCAGTGGGTCCCTGCCACAGCACAGCCAGCTGTTCTGTCTGCAGCTGCGACTGCAGGATCACTATCACAAAGTTGGCTCATGAAATAATTCTGCTAAGTCGCCCCACTGGGTTTCACTTTCTGACCTTTGATTCGTTCACCTTGTCCCTCCCAAGGTCAACAAGCATCAGAAGTGAATCTAGAAAAAAAGAAAATGAGATAAGAACTCTCCTCATCCCAAAGACAAGCTGTCTCCAGACGCTTTTCTCTCCAGAGTTTTGTTCATGAATGTCCAGTGTGCTGCTGCCAGGTGCTGACATGATGTTCTCCTCCCAGAGCTCCAGCCAAGGAGTCGTCGGAGGAGGAGTACGACTCGGGCCTGGAGGAGGAGAACTGGCCCCGCCAGGCGGATGCTGCCAACAACTGATGTGTGCGCTCCCTGGGCTCCTCCTGGGCCCGGGCTCAGGAGGAGCCGGACGGAGCCGCTGGACTCTGAAGGTTCAGGAGACGCGTCTTCTCATCATGAACAAGTAGAGAGTCACACCCTCGGCCCCGTGTCACATCCTAATTGTCTAGTGTGCACTTGCAGGTCGGACCTTCTGCAACATTTCAATCTCTGGGGATTGTTCACATTTTATCTATATACAGATAATGCAATTTTACTCATGAGAGGACTTGTAGTTAGTTGATTTTCTCTGTGTGGTGCTGGGCCGGGCTCGGGGGGGGGCTGGCTTCTTACTGTAGACGTGACCTTACGAGTCCTTAGAGCCTTAGAGGGCGGAGTGTTCCAGGAGCACCTCCTCAGCACTGCGGAGGCCGGAGAACGGAGCTCCAGCTTCGTTAGTTCGTCTGACGAGACCTGGACCGGAGACGTAGCGACGCAAAGCACCAGCAACTAGACGCAGCCGGGGAGGAGCAGACACAGTCACAGTGGTTACCCAGGCTCCTCCTCCTCCTCCTCCTCCTCCTCCTCCTCCTCCTCCTGTAGAGACCTAACCTCCCGTTACCTGATGGTACCTCAGTGCAGCACGTTGACTCCTCCTCCTCCTCCTCCTCCTCCTCCTCCTCCTCCTCTCGGCTCTGACCGGACTGAACCGCTGCTCCTCCAACACTGTTCGTGCTACAACATGAGATTAATCATTAGACCCGTTCCTTTCGCTTTAAGTTTCCTTTTTCTTTTAGTTAAATTTGAAAACTGCTTTTCTGTTTCCTGAGGTCTGTTACAGAACCTGTAACTTCCCCGAGTTTGTGAATCTTAAAATTTATTGTGATTGTTTAAAATATATAAATAAAATGTATATCGCTGTACAGACACTTAACTGTCCTTTCACTTTGGAGAAAGTCCTCCCTGCAGCTGCTCCGGCTCACGGTTGAACATCTTTAACGTCTTTGTAGAGGAAGTTTCAGCTTCAAGGTCATCTGCAGCTCTTAAGAACACAACTCTGCACATTTGATAAAGATTAAAACATCTTGTATTTGGTTGAAATATTAAACTTTTAAACTGTTTTTTGAGTCTGAACTCCCTGTTGAATACCATAAAAACCAGAATGAAAATGGAAAGAAACCAGGGACTTTGGACCAGTGGAGTCCAGAGCCTCTGATGGATCGTCCTCATCAGGTGGATGATGAGACCCACACTGATGCTCAGGGACACACACACACACACACACACACACACACACACACACACACACACACACACACACACACACACACACACACACACACACACACACCACACACACACACACACACACACACACACACACAAACAAAATCATCAGACTTCAATATTCTTGTTAAATAAACCTCCGCTCTACTTAGAAGTGACCAAACACTTTCAGGACTGTAACCCTGCAAACGCCACTTTGATTATGAGAAGTTCATAATTTTTCAGATGAACAAACCTGTCATTGAGGCATGTCTATGTCAAAGAGTGAGTGAACAGAGCCAGACTGGCTGAAAGCAGGCCCTCTGTGGGACACTTCATGTTGGGACACTTCATGTTGGGACACTTCAAGTCTTACTGTATTCAGATTCAATCATTGATCGTAGGTTGGTGCATGATGTCGCTTCATTCCTGCAGGTGTGTGGCAGGGTGGCCAGCAGGGGGCGCCACGGGGCGAGCTCCACCGACCACCTGCACCCAGCCTGTGCTGGTTGGTGGTTACTGACGCAGTTAAACTGGCGTCTGAATGATTAAAATCCTGGAAATGGAATGACAGTTTGATAGTTTTGAGAAGGTCTGAAGACACTCGAGGTTTATGTAAATAAATCAGTAAATATTGATATGTGACGGTTTACTAGTTTTTTTGTGCTGCGCAGTTTTTGTCTGCAAGGAGTTTTACATTTAGTAAAAAGCATCAACAGTGTAAAAGACACGTGAGAGAGACAAACATGAGATCTAGAAACTGCTGCTAAAATGTCCAAACTGTCCCGGTGAATGGAAACAAGGAGCGGGAGCTCCTGATTGGTCCAGACAGAGCGGAGGCTGAGCTGGATCTGCTGATGCTGGACTGCTCTAATCTGTTAATCTGAGGAACGCTGCGAGCTGTTCCTGTTTCCAGACGCCTCAGCACTTCCTGACGCGCACCCCCCCCCCCCCCCCCCCCCCCCCCCCCCCCCCACGTCAACCTGTTACGCACAGTATGCAGCATCACGACAGGTGTGTGTGTGTGTGTGTGGGGGGGGGTGATCTCTGTAAACAACAACAATGATGTCAGAGGCTTAACCATGAGGAGCTTTATCACTGCATACTACACCGCTCCTCCCAGCTCCTCCCAACTCCTCACAGCTCCTCTCAGCTACTCCTGGACCATCACTCTGAAGGAGGTCTGCGGAGGTGATGAGTGCTCTGGAGGACGTCCCGTTCCAGACTCTGCTGGCTCCCCTGGAGGAGGAGGTGCAGCTCGTCTCAGCTCCAGATCTTTCCGTACCAGTCTGTCCCGGGATCCTGCAGGACACCAAGGTCTCTCTCTCTCTCTCTCTCTCTCTCTCTCTCTGTTTCTCACACACACACTCACACTCACTCATTCACTCTTTATGTTTCTATTTAGAACAGAATCAGTGGACGGTCCAGCCGATGTAGACAAGTCAAAAATGAGTCGAGGAAGTAGAGGAAGAAGATAAAGATAGATGCAGTAAATTAAACAGTATCATACCATATTATAGAGAGATCAAAACAGCAACACTTGTGATTGAGTGAATGGATGAGTGGATGGATGAGATGTTGCAGCTTGAACTACAAAAGGAAAAAGCTTGACGAGATCATGCCCTCAGAGAATCGCTCATTACACGTTGGTTCTATCTGAGGCATGAAGATCAGGACTCATTCTCCAAACTGTTGAGAAGATAAAGTTCAGACGGTCCAGATGTGTCATGTTGCAACCCAGAATGTACAACGGCCACATCAGAATCATTGTGGAGGAGAATGAACCAAAGGAATGAATGTTGTAAGAGCTGTGAGCGAAATAGCAGCCTGGCTCAGGTCACGTGTTCATGTAGGAACTAAGCATATGAACGACCACAAATCAGTGCTGAACCTGCGCAGAGACTGATGTCCGTGGACACTGCAAGTTAAGGAGACCTACTGGAAAAAGGTGCAGACATACTTTCTTATTGGAAGAGATTCACTGTTTTATCAAATTATGTCTTGACGTGTACAGACCTGGGCCTTTTACTGCAGCAGGTCCAGGTATAGTTATGGGAGGAGGTGGAAGTGAAGGTCTGATGGAGAGAGGGAGAACCGGTGTGACAGAGGTCTTGGAATGAAAGGATAATAAATATAACTTATAAAGGGAAACAAACAGGTTCTGTACAGTGCTGCAGTAACCGATTAGGACTGGCTGTCATTGTGTGTGTGTGCAGTACGAGTTCAGCCTGGAGCGGTGGATCTTGGCAGGACAGCAGCAGTTGTTGCGGGCCCCCCCCAGCACCCCCCGGCCCTCCTGCCCCCCCTGCTGGATGCTGTTCAGCAGCCCTCAGCTGGAGCGCCGCAGCCCGCGGCCTCGCAGTCACAGCCTGAGCTCAGCGGACGCTCGCTGGCTGCGTCCACGCAGCGTCCACCTTCTGGTCTGGGACGACGAGGACGAGGACGAGGACGAGGACGAGGACCGACCCCCCCAGGAGGACCTGGGGGCCCCCACCAGGCCCCGCAGTGCCGCCCCCCGGGACCCCTTGACCAGGGTGAAGGACCTGCACCGGGGCCGCCCCCATGCCCAGACCCAACCCTTGCAGGACAGACCCCCCCTCAGGGCCCTGGAGCAGCGGCAGAGCAGTCCCCGCCCCCCCACCCTCAAGAAGAGGCCACGGCCACTGAGCGCTGCTGGCAGGAGGCTGTCGGTCAACGCGCAGAACACCCAGAACACCCCCCCAGCTCCAAACAGGAAGCAGCAGCAGCAGCACAGACCCTCATCTGCAGGACCACGAGTCAGCAACCGCAAACCCAAGGTGAGACACACATGAAGTGTGACACCCCTACCACTCCCCACGACTCTCTACCACTCCCCACGACTCTCTACCACTCCCCACGACTCTCTACGACTCCCTCTAACTCCTTATGACTCTCTACGACTCTCTACGACTCCCTCTAACTCCTTATGACTCTCTACGACTCTCTACGACTCCCTCTAACTCCTTATGACTCTCTATGACTCTCTATGACTCTCTATGACTCCCTCTAACTCCTTATGACTCTCTATGACTCTCTACGACTCCCTCTAACTCCTTATGACTCCCCATGACTCTCTACCACTCCCCACGACTCTCTACCACTCCCCACGACTCTCTACGACTCCCCACGACTCTCTACGCCTCCCTCTAACTCCTTATGACTCTCTACGACTCCCTCTAACTCCTTATGACTCCCCATGACTCTCTACCACTCCCCACGACTCTCTACCACTCCCCACGACTCTCTACGACTCCCTCTAACTCCTTATGACTCTCTACGACTCCCTCTAACTCCTTATGACTCTCTACGACTCTCTACGACTCCCTCTAACTCCTTATGACTCTCTATGACTCTCTACGACTCCCTCTAACTTCTTATGACTCTATGACTCCCTACGACTCCCTACGACTCCTTACGACTCCCTACAACTTCCTACAACTCCCTATGACTCCCTACAACTCTCTACGGCTCCCTCTGACTCCCTACAACTGCCAACGACTCCCAACTTCTCTCTACGACTCCCTCTGACTCTTAACCACTCTCTACGATTCTCTACCACTCCCTACCGCTCCCTACAACTCCCTATGACTCCCTATGCCTCCCTCTGACTCCCTTTGACTCCCCCTGATGCCGCCTCACTTTGACCCATGGATGAATAAAGCAGACTGAGAGGTTAGGTGTCAGGAGGTGAACATGCATTTGTTGTCGTGTCTGCGTGTCTCTGCTCTGACCGGACCTTCATCTCTCAGGCCCTGAAGACCAGCAGTTCCCGAGGTGTTGTCTACGACTCGGCTGTAGAGCTGCTGTCAGCTCTGAGCTGTGAGGAGCGTGAGCTGCTGGAGAGCGTCACTCAGAGAGGATATCCTCTCCGTACGGCCATCCTGGCCCTGCAGAAGACCGGATACCGCAGCCCGGAGAAGGTGATGCTGCCTACAGAGTCCGGCATCTCAAACGTAGTATTACAGCACTCATTAATGAATAAAACTAATAAATCCTGCATCTGAAATTACTCAGGCTCAAGATCCAAAGCAATTTCACTTTCAGAGTCAATGTTGATGCCTCCCCAGGGTCTTCTAACTCATGATTGTCCAAAATCTTCCTCAAGGGGCTGAGTGGCTGCAGGGTTTTGTTCCAACCGATCAGGAGTCACAGTCTGACCAATCATCTGTCTGAAGATTGGGATCAGCTCCTTTAATGAGCGTGGTGAGCTCTGCTTGGTTGGAACAAACCTGTAGCTCCACGACCCTTCCTGGAGCAGTGAGGAGTGCCCTGCTTGACCCTGCGTCTGTCTGAGCAGATCCTGAAGTACCTGGCCTCCTGCGAGCGGCTGAGGGAGCAGGGCTACGACGAGGTGCAGGTGGAGGAGGCTCTGGAGATGTTTCAGAACTGTGAGATGAAGGTGAGTGTGGAGCAGGAGCCTCAGCAGCTGCTGGCTCTCACTGAGTCGTGGCTCTGTTCTTCTGTTGCAGGCGGCCGAGTTCCTGCGTTTACTGACGCAGTTCAACGAGATGGGCTTCCAGCAGAGCACCATCAAAGAGGTGCTACTGGTCCACGAGAACCACCGTGAGAGGGCTCTGGAGGAGCTGATGAACCGCATGCCCTGAGCTCCTCAAGCTTCCTGCTGGCTGAGGAGCAGGAGAACCTGGAACACTTTTCTAAAGCTGACACAGAAAACCTAAACAAGAGGCTCCAAGAGTAACAGAGCAACATCATGAAGAGGATAAGTTCTTAGGGACCAGGGTTAGTTCCTCTTAATTTATTTAGTTTGAGGAAAAGTAAATTCTGTAGCTTCAGCTTCTGCAGCAGCACACTGACAGTTGCTGCAAAACTGAGAACATGTAACGATTCATGTTAAAAAAACTTCAGTAATAAAAGAAGTGTTGAGAAAAGAGCCATGACACCCACACACACACCCACACACACACACACACACACACACACACACACACACACACACACCCCTAGTCTGTTCTCCAGTCCATCATGTTCAGCTTCGTGTTCTGTAACCGCGTTGGAGGTGGTTCTGAAGTGTCAAAGTCATCAAGTTCAACAACTTGAGATCAACGGACACATTTAACAAGACTTCTCTCCTCTTAATCCTGACCCCCCCCTCCTCACCTAACCTAACCCTAACCCCCTTTTAACCCTAACCTAACCTTAACCCCCTGAAAGATCCTTTAACTAGCAGCTTGTTCCACCACCTCTGAACAGGACTCTTCTGGGCTTTGTGTTTCACCTCAGTAATTGGAGAAGCTAGTAAAACATTTTATTTACACATATTTATAACATCATTTTAAAGCTGTTACAGTTTTAAAGCCGCCTCTGATTTTGTAGAAGTGTTGAGTCAGAACACAGATACACATCCTGTGAGTCTGAGGCTCGAAGCAGCGAAGGAGGAAGAGCTGCAGAAGCTGAACGTCACCGATAAATACCAAACAAGAGAACCTCCAGACAGGAGACGCCAGGCAGGATCCCGAAGGACCAGAGTCTCCTCCAGATCAGCGGCAGAGGCAGATGTTCCTCAGCACGGTGTCACTGAACTGATACGTCAGCTTCCTCTTCACCTTCTTCACCTCCCCGGTCTTGCTGTAGTTCCTCAGCGCCCGCGCCATCTTCTGGTACGTCATCTTCTTACGGTTTCCTTTGTGTGTGCCCCAGTGGGAGGCCAGCGCCTCCTTGTGTTTGGTGGAGAACTGGAAGATGCCTTTGTCTCGATCCACCCACCAGATGCTGTCGCTCATGTCGCCCCTGCTCAGCAGGTCCAGTAGGAACTGGTACAGACGGATCTTCCTCTTGTTGTCTGGGAACCAGAACCAAAACCAGAATCAGAATCAGAATCAGAACAAGAACCAGAACCCGAATCAGAATTAGAACCAGAACCAGAATGAGAACCAGAACCAGAATCAGAATCAGAACCCGGATCAGGATTGGGATCAGAACCAGAACCAGGATTCAAATCGAGATCAGGATCCAGATCAAGATTGTAACATTTGATTTAAGGAGGTTGTTGAGGTTACAGTCCTGTCAGAAGATAAACACTGTGCAAGAAATAAAAAGTGTTTAGAAAGGTTCTAAAGATGAAAAGCAAAAATAAAGCAGGAGGAACAAGTATACAAATATAGAAATCCTGATTGCAACAAACAGCTCGTACAAGATAGATAGATAGATAGATAGATAGATAGATAGATAGATAGATAGATAGATAGATAGATAGATAGATAGATAGATAGATAGATAGATAGATAGATAGATAGATAGATAGATAGATAGATAGATAGATAGATAGATAGATAGATAGATAGATAGATAGATAGATAGATAGATAGATAGATAGATAGATAGACAGATAGACTCACGGGGGTCCTTCCTGAGGGAGGACAGGCAGTGCTCCTCATACTCCTCCTCTCCATCAGAGACCTGCAGGGCAGGCGTCAGGTCTCTCTGCTCCTCCTCGGAGTAGTACTGGGCCGGGGAGGCCGGGGGGGGGCACCCGCAATAATGTGGGATCTTCAGGAGAGACAGACAGTGTTTAGGCTGGAGCATCGCTCCCGGTGGACGTGTTGAGGAGCAGGAGCAGTCTTTGATGGCTGCGGCACACAGAGTTCAGGATATATCTGAATACTGACATCAATCAATGTTCCTAGATACGTGTCAGATTTCCACCACACCAGTTTTTATTTTAATGCAATATCGATGTGAATAATCAATGAAATAATCAGTACAGTAATCGATAATTAGCTGATAATAACCGACAGCTGCAGCCGGAGTCACGTCTGGCTTGGCTGCAGCTCGTCTTCCTCTCTGTCTCATATTAATGTGAAGGCGGCCATTGTTCTAAAAGAGGAAGAAGAGGAAGTAGAGATCTGCCAGAACAGAAGTCCATGCAGCAGCTGCAACACGTGATGAGACTTTTCACTTCAAATCCCAAAAGATCAGAGTGTAAAGAGTCCAGCAGCTCCTCCGAGCTGGGAAAGTATCAGGCGTTGTTCCACCTGAAAGAACCTGCACTGGGTCCGACTGGTTCCTTGAGTCTTTTTACTCAGGCATGTTCTTGCATCTGTTCCTAGCACACATTTCAAAAAGTCGCTGTCAAAATGTTATAGATTTATTCTGTTTTCTACTGTCACTGAGCTATAGTTTTTCACCTACATCTTGCCAACATGTTTTTCAATGAAGAAAATGTAAAAAAAAATAACATAATGCAAACTGGGATATGGCAGCATGTGGCAGCAACATTGATAATTATTCATTATAGTTTTTGTTCAGACTCAGGATGTTTATTCAGGTCAATGAGGCTGTGATGTGGTAGAGCAGTACCAGAGTCCAGACTGAAGCCCAGACTGGTCCTGACACAATAACATCATGTATTCTGCTCTAATGGAACCTGGACTAGAGGGATGCACCAACACCAACTGAGTTATCTAGAGAGGAAGGCTGAGAGCCCCCTCCCTGAGCTGACCTGGGGGGGCAGGGCCAGCGCCCCCAGTGGCGGCTGCAGCTGCAGCTGAGACACCGACTGCAGCTCCGTCAGATGGGTCACCGAGCTGTGGAAGTCCAGCGGCTGCAGACGCTCCATCTGGAAGCTCCACCTGTGGTCTGCACACACAGGGCAGAGTGAGGAGATTTTAGAGTGGGATGGGATGGGATGGGATGGGATGGGATGGGATGGGATGGGATGGGATGGGATGGGATGGGATGAGATGGGATGGGATGGGATGGGATGGGATGGGATGGGATGGGATGAGATGGGATGGGATGGGATGGGATGGGATGGGATGGGATGGGATGGGATGGGATGGGATCAAGCCCCAACCCTCCGAGTGAGTGATTTGAATATTCCAAATGAATTAAGTTCCTTTCTTTGTATTCTTTCTATTCACACTCAATACATTGTTTGATGTGCTCCTATACTAGTAACATAACATCTAATACTAATAACATCATTTGTCTGCTATGAGTAGCTACCACAACATTCTTTATCACTTCCCGCTTCAACATTAACATACACAACTCTACTGCACATAGCCCAGAACATAGCACTCTCACACACACATCAACACGACATGCAGGAAGACCTCCAGAATAAAAGCACCAACACGTCACATAACTCAGCAGCACTGTTAGGAGTTTGATGGAGGTTGAAATCAGTTCAACAGCTGAGTGAGTGATGGGGATGTGTATCAATGTATTATCAATGTATTCTATTCTCCAAGAGCTGAGTTTAATATATTCACCTGTACCATGTTCCACCTGTTTCTCTTGATATCATTTATTTTATAGATGCAATATGTAGCATTACTGGATGGGTTGCTGACTGAGTCTGGACCGAACCAGACCAGATGGACCAGACCAGACCAACTGGTCCAGACCAGACCAGACCAGACCAGACAAACTGGACCAGACCAGACCAATCAGACCAACCAGACCAGACCAGACCAGACCAGACCAGACCAGACCAGACCAGACGGACCAGACAAACTGGACCAGACCAGACCAACCAGACCAACCAGACCAGACCAGACCAGACCAGACCAGACCAGACCAGACCAGACCAACCAGGCCAGACCAGACCAGACCAGCCAGGCCAGGTCAGACCAGACCACGCAGGCCAGATCAGACCAGACCAACCGGACCAGACCAGACCAGACCAACCGGTCCAGACCAGACCAGACCAGACCAGACCAGACAAACTGGACCAGACCAGACCAACCAGACCAGACCAGACAAACTGGACCAGACCAGACCAGACCAACCAGGCCAGACCAGACCAGACCAGCCAGGCCAGCCAGGCCAGGTCAGACCAGACCACGCAGGCCAGATCAGACCAGACCAACCGGACCAGACCAGACCAGGCCAACCGGTCCAGACCAGACTAGACGGACCAGACCAGATCAACCAGACCAGACCAGACCAGACCAGACCAGACCAGACCAGCCAGGCCAGATCAGATCAGACCAGACCAACCAGACCAGACCAGTCCAGATCAGACGGACCAGACCAGATCAACCAGACCAGAACAGACCAGCCAGGCCAGATCAGACCAGACCAACCGGACCAGACCAGACCAACCAGACCAGACCAGACCAGACAAACTGGACCAGACCAGACCAGACCACACCAGACCAGACCAGACCAACCAGACCAGACCAGACCAACCAGGCCAGACCAGACCAGACCAGCCAGGCCAGGTCAGACCAGACCAGATGGACCAGACCAGACCAGACCAGACCAGATGGACCAGACAGGACCCGAACGACCAAGCGGACTGGATTGGACGACACTGACTGGACGGGACGGGACAACTACAGACAGTGACAGCAAACATTAAAACAAAGACAAAACAAATGTAAATCTAAATGTGAAGTATAAATCTATGCCGTTGTTGGTGATGTCATTCATGCTCAGTGTATTGGGCGGAGCCAGGTTTTAATTTACATATTTTCTATTTAGATTTACAGCCAGCGAAGACTGAATATTGAATTTGGATTTAGATATAATGCAGTTCTAGATTTTACATTGAGATTTATATGTAACCTCTAGATTTATTATTATTATTATTTAACAGTTAGTTATATATTTTGGATTGGATTGAGATTACACATTCAGATTAAATTTTAGATTTAACACTTAATATTTTGATAAACATTCATTTTTTTGTTTACACATTTTTAACGATTATCTATACAAAGTTGTTTACATGAATTTCAAAGTGTCAAATATCTGCTAAACAGAAAAAAGTGAGATAAATATTTTGTTACTGAAGATTTACCTTCAGTGACAGACAGGCTCTGATGTCAGAGGATGATGAAGGTGATGAAGAAGAAGATTGAATGAGATGAGATCTCACCTTCGTACAGGTCAGATGCATGGCTGAGGTACGGGTACAGCTCGGTGGGGGGGCGGTAGTCCTCGGGGTCTCGGGGGAGGATCTCCTCTGAGGCCTGAAGGCAGCGAGCAGATCACAGTAGTGAAGCACGTCAGTCCAGATGGGTCTACGTCTACAACCCTCAGCTGTTTATTTATCATTTGTTTGTTATTTATCTCTGGATCAGAGCTTCACTTTGCACTGATTCTGGGAGGTAGAAACATGTAGAGCAGAAGCTGTTCCTCTGGGAGCTCCTTTAAAACACCTGAGGAGAGACTGAATGTAAATGTGGTGAAAAGGTCTTTCTCCCTTCCTTGAGCTGGATCAGAGATCAGCTCGGACCAGAGCTGAGGAGGCGAGTCCTGCAGCTCCCTCTCTGTCTGTCTCTGTCTGCCTCTAAAATCATCAAACCTGAACTCACGCTGGCAGAAGGGCTCACGTATCCGTCCATCCTGCTGAGGAGAACCTGCAGCTCCAGATTCACTCTCACTGTTTCAGGGAGAAACGTTGAGCTCTGACTTCGCCCGACGTCGAGGAACTGAAAGTGAGACGTTCACATCATCCCAGCGTCAAAATCCAGGAGATCGACCAGTTCCTGGTGAATCTGCTCCAGGCAACCCGAGATGACGAACCGTTTCCTGCAGGGTCCCGAGGAGTAACGCAGACTGACAGTTCTACACCACGTCTGTCAATGTTTTTAGTATTTTTCATTAGGAACAGAAACAGAAATGAAAGCGAGTAAATGTTGATCTGAGGTGAACTAGGTGCTGCGTCCAGCGAGTGATTTTAGTCACAAAACAAATCAAAATGTGTTCATGTTGGAGGGAGAAAACACAGGAGCCGAAACCAAAAGTGAAGTTCTGGAGGAACTTGTTCCTCTTTGACTTCATGGTTGAGATTTGAGGAAGTGTCGCCCAGGACAGAGACAGCAGCCCCGGAGCCTCTGCTTCGAGTCTCCAGAGGACGAGGCTCCACGAGACCAAAAACCACTTCCTGTTCAGGGGAAGATCCCCAGCAGTCCACACACACACACACACACACACACACACACACACACACACACACACACACACACACACACACACACACACACATACACACACACACACACACACACACACACACACACACATACACACACACACACACATACACACACATACACATACACACACATACACACACATACACACACACACACACACACACACATACACACACATACACACACATACACACACACACACACACATACACACACATACACACACATACACACACACATACACACATACACCAACACATACACACACACACATACACACACACATACACACACATACACACACACACACACACATACACATGCACATACACATATCTCCACAACACAGATCAGTTTATAAACTTAGATTAAAGTTGAGTGAAGCAACTGAAACTAGATGGATAGATAGACAGATAGATAGATAGAGGAGGAGATCCTCCCCCAGGAGGACAGAAGAGGACAGGATAGAGAGATACATGGACTGATGGCTAACAGTTTAGATAGATAGAAAGGTCAGAGGTCGAATCAGTCCAGAGGGTTAGGGTTAGGATTAGTGCATGCAGAAGGAAGAGCCGTGGTGAGGGACAGAGTCCTGGATCCAGCTCAGCATCTATGGAACCTGGTGGGGGGGGCGTACGGTCCCTGGTCCATATGTTAGTCCTGCCCAGTCAGGAAAATAAAAGGAGAGGAGGAAGTGGAGGAGGAGGTGGAGGAGTGTCTGTGTGTGTGTGTGAGAGAGAGAGAGTGAGAGTGTGTGAGAGAGTGTGTGTGTGTGAGAGAGAGTGTGTGTGAGAGAGTGTGTCAGTGTGTGTGTATGAGAGAGGGAGTATGTGTGTGTGTCGCCCCCTAGCGGCCGTATAGCGCAGCAGCGTCGCAGCATCGCTGCTGGAGCTTCAGAGACGGACAGAGCAACAGAACCAGCAGAACCGTCGAGGCCCAGACCCATTAGGACCCAGCTGGACCAGGACCTGCCCGGTGCCCACTGCGGACCTCCTCTAGAACTGCTCCCTATCCTCGACTCCCCCCTAGCTCCCTCTCGGCTCCTCCTCGGCTCCTCCGGAGCAGCCCAGAGATGCGGGCCGCGCCGCTCCTCCCGCAGCTCGGCCGCTGACAGCCGGATCCCAACGCCCCCCCCCCCCCCCTCCCCCCCCCCCCCCCTCCCCACTCCCCTCCCCCCCTCCCGATGGCGGCTCTGCGTGCCCTGACGGGGGCCGGGCTGGTCCTGGCCCTGCTGGCCCTGGTTCTGATCTCGGTCTCCATCGGGACGGACAGCTGGTACCAGACGGACGCGCGGCGGCACCGCGAGCGCTGCAGGACCTACTCCACGCGGCGGACGGACCCGGGCTACATCTACATCTCCAACCACCACCTGCCTCTGAGGGGGGGCCCCCCCCGGACCCGGCCGGCGCCCGCCTTGGCCCAAGCAGACCCCCCCGCCATGATGGAGTCTCTGTGCAGTCGCAGGTTCAACTCCACCAGCAGCGGCCTGTGGAGGCGCTGCCACCGGGAAGGGTTCGACCTGGAGACCGAGGACCTGATCTTCAAAGGTGTGTGTGTGTGTGTGTGTGAGGGGGGGGGGGCTGAGCGTGAGTGTGCGCGTGTGTCTGTGCGTGCGTGAGTGCGTGTGTAAGTGGGTGATAATGCTGCTGTTTCCTGGTTCAGAGGCACAAACACCCCCCCCCCCCACCCCCCCCACACACACACACCTATCAGCTGCGGGGAGGAGGCAGAGAGCTGCTCTCACTGCGGATGTGTCTGTGTGTGTGTGTGTGTGGCCCCCCAGGACTGGTCCCTCGCTGCACCCCCATCAGGTACTACTACTCCTCCTCTGCGCTGCCGCGGAACCTGCCAATCAACCTGACCCGCACCATCCGCCAGGACGAGTGGCACGCGCTGCGTGAGTACCCCCCAACACACACTCACACACACACAGCATCACATGGGGGAGATAGTATGTGTGTGTGTGACCGTACCTCTTTCTCCCTCCTGTGTGTGTGTGTGTGTGTGTGTGTGTGTGTGTGTGTGTGTGTGTGTGAGCAGACCTGCAGAGGATGACTGCCAGCTTCATCGGGATGGCCACCTCCATCATCCTGTTCGGCTGGGTCATCGGGCTGCTGGGCTGCTGCAAGGAGCACGACCTGATGCAGTATGTGGCTGGACTCCTCTTCCTCATGGGGGGTGAGTGTGTTTGCCCCCCCCCCCCCCCCCCAGTCACTGGTGAGCGCTGTGGCCGGGGCACTGACTGGGAGGAGGAGGAGGAGGTGGAGATGGTTCTGACTGGTTGTGTATCTCATTGGTTCTCTCATCATCTTCATCACTGAGGCTTTTTGGAGCCACAGCATGGAACAGAGAATCACCAACAACATAAACTTAATTTATGGATTCATGAAACTGAGGAGCTGCCCAGTGATGGTGCAGCCTGAAGGAGTCACGCTAGAGCTGCCTCCTCCTCGTCTGGTCCCTCCTGGGACGTTCAGCAGGTCCTGAAACAGCGTCTCGTCCTTTAAAATGTCACATTTTAAATGTCACATCTTAAATGTCACATTTTTAAACGGAACCCTGGAAACCATGTGAATCTGAGCAGAGACATGATGTCATGTAAACTCAGTTCAGGAACAAGCTGAGAAGTGACACTGTTAGCATGGACTCTCCTGATTATGAATGAGTGGCAGCAGAGACAGCCAATCAGGGCTCAGCCCATGTGTGGTTGCCAGATCGGCATGAAAGGAGCCAGATCTGAGCAGGAACAGAGCATAATATTCTACAGGATTGTGGAATAGACTGTGAGCTCTGATGGAACCAGAGCTATGTTGAAGTCAGGACTCAGTGTTTCCTCCTCTAACCTCTGACCTCTGCCCCCCCTCCAGGGACCTGCTGCATCATCTCCCTCTGTACGTGTGTGGCTGGGATCAACTTCGAGCTGTCTCGCTACCCTCGCTACATGTTTGGCATCCCTGAGGACATCAGCCACGGCTACGGCTGGTCCATGTTCTGCGCCTGGGGGGGGCTGGGCCTGACGCTACTGGCGGGCTTCCTCTGCACGCTGGCCCCCTCCCTCTACCCCCCCCACTCCCCGCTGGGACACAAGCCCAGACAGGAGAATGGCTGCGTGTGACTCCCCGACTCACCCCGACGCCGGCCATGTGACCCCGGGGTCATATGATGAGAAAGCAATGACAATTATAACAAGTCTGCCAGAGGAGAATAATTATAATATGATTATGATGGTTATAATATGATTATGATGGTTATAATATCATTATGATGGTTATAATATCATTATGATGGTTATAATATCATTATGGTGGTTATAATATCATTATGGTGGTTGTAATATCATTATGATAACATCTCTGTAGAATCTGCCAGAGGTGCAGGAGCTGACAGAGGCCTCGGGTCTTAAAATGATTACTTTGCTGCCGTTTTCTCCTGATAATGACGATTTGTTTTTTTGAGAAGATGTTTTTATTGGTTTATTAATTGAAATACCAGGATGTATAGCACGTATGTACACAAAATATCTGTGTATGTTCATATGTATGTGTGTGTGTATATATGTACATATACACACACACACACACACACACAGAGTCCTTCCGTCCACTGTCACCATTCTTAACTAATTCCCCAAACTTCTCCAAACATACAGATCGACAACATATAGATCAAGCCAGTGCACTGACACAAAACGTAGATCCACAAAACAAAAACACAAAACTCTAGGGAGACAATGTCCTGTACCTGAACCAATCAATAAATAAATAAATAGATCAATTAATAATGCAGAGGTAGCTAGTCTCCATTTCCTCAGCCAGGAATGACCCAGACTTCCTTTAAGAGATCTGGTCTTTTCAGCAGCTTCTGATGATACTGTCTGGACTATCAATACAATCCATCAGTCAATCAATCAATCAATCAGTCAGTCGATATAAACTTTATTCATAAAGCACTTTTTCTGGAAGCAGCTGACATACCGTAGCAGTGAATGCTGAGCCCTCCCATCACACATAGAAACACTGAGGAAAGAGTCATGGAGGAGATCAATAGTATCTGTTTTTGATCCTTGATCAGGATGGACCTCTGTCTGTTAGAGCTGACTTTTTGAGCCCTTGTTCTTTGTGGAGAAGATGAGTCCATATGATTAGGAAATCATGAGAAAATGGCGGCAAAAAAACAGAGGGCCGTTCTCAGCTTCTAATATAATTATAACATGATTATAATTATAGTTATAATTATTAATTATAATCATAACAACAAGAGAAAAGAGAGGAAGACCAATGCTGAAGATTATCAACACAGCTCTGGACTGGTGGTGTCTGGGGGGACAGTCATGATGTTCCCTCAGAGCTCAGACCAGACTGTCAGGGTCTCCAGCTGCTGATCCAGACCTGAGCTCAGACCAGACTGTCAGGGTCTCCAGCTGCTGATCCAGACCTGAGCTCAGACCAGACTGTCAGGGTCTCCAGCTGCTGATCCAGACCTGAGCTCAGACCAGACTGTCAGGGTCTCCAGCTGCTGATCCAGACCTGAGCTCAGACCAGACTGTCAGGGTCTCCAGCTGCTGATCCAGACCTGAGCTCAGACCAGACTGTCAGGGTCTCCAGCTGCTGATCCACTGCAGATATTTTTGAGAAATAAAACAGCCAGGACTTTTTCTTTTGCCTGTACAACACCGTGAGGCCATGTGATTTTATTAATGGAGGGTTGTGGTGCAAACAGAAAGGCTGAACCTCAGAGGCTGAACCTCAGAGACTCCTCAGAGGCTGAACCTCAGAGGCTGAACCTTCAGAAGCTCCTCAGGGGCAGAGGGTGATATAACTGATCTATAGCTGAGCTCATTACTGTGGTTAATGTGAAGACTCTGCATGTTCAGAGGAGGTATTATTTTCCAGGATTGGGAGGATTGTGTGTGCGTGCTTGCATGTGTGGGTGTCTATGTGCATGTGTGCGTGTGTGTGTTTGGGTCTCTGTAAGTATATGTGTGTGTGTGTCTGTCTGTATGTGTGTGTGTATGTGTGTATGTGTGTGCATGTGTCTCTGTATGTGTGTGTGTGTGTATGTGTCTCTATATGGTTGTGTGTGTGTGTCTCTGTATGTGTGTGTGTGTATGTGTCTGTATGGTTGTGTGTGTGTGTGTCTCTGTATGTGTGTGTGTGTGTGTGGTTTCCTCTGCTGTAATAACAGCCTTCGGGGCTTGGAGCCGCTCTGGGGGGATCAAGCTGATCTCAGGTCTGCATTCCTGACCTCTCTGTTTGTCAGACTCACATTCTTCAGGCTCAGCTTCCTCTGCCCTCAGGAGCTGAAACCATCCTCAGAACAACCTCGCTCCCAGGAGAGATGAGGAGCAGCCTGGGCTCCACTCTGAGGAGGCAGTGCTCAAAACCCTGAGAGGAGCCCCCTGGCTCAGAGCAGGCGCTCAGATTCCTCTGGTTTCTCTGGTTTCTCTGGTTTCACTGGTTTCTCTGGTTCCTCTGGTTTCTCTGGTTTCTCTGGTTCCTCTGGTTCCTCTGGTTTCTCTGGTTTCTCTGGTTCCTCTGGTTTCTCTGGTTTCTCTGGTTCCTCTGGTTTCTCTGGTTCCTCTGGTTTCTCTGGTTCCTCTGGTTTCTCTGGTTTCTCTGGTTCCTCTGGTTTCTCTGGTTTCTCTGGTTCCTCTGGTTCCTCTGGTTTCTCTGGTTTCTCTGGTTCCTCTGGTTTCTCTGGTTTCTCTGGTTCCTCTGGTTTCTCTGGTTCCTCTGGTTTCTCTGGTTTCTCTGGTTCCTCTGGTTTCTCTGGTTCTCTACGTCCTGCCCTGAGGCCTGAGCTGAGGCTCTGTTTTAACTCGGGTCCCTTGGGAGAAACTGGACTGTGAGGAAAACCAGACGGAGGAAGTCACACCCATTACGCCTGTGGCAGCACATCTGGCTGCTCCACATCTGAACCGAGGGCCCAAACGCTGCCACGCACGCTGGAAAAACTGCAGCTAAACGTTTGAGTTTCAGATCAACTTCCACCAGAGGCTCCATATGAAATGAGGCTCAACAGTTGATTCATATCTTTCAGGAGTTCAGAGCAACCAAACGTGAATGTTGAAGTGAAATCAGCTGAAACACCTTCAGCCTGGGGGGTGGGGGGGGGTCATTCCATACAGAGGGAGATGAGGAGATGGTTTCCAGATGTGAGTAGGAGGCGCTGACAGACTTCAGATGCCAATTAACCAGAGTGGCTTAACGAGGAGCAGCAGCAGAGAGCAGGAGAGCCTTCACTGTTTATTCTTTCAACATTATTTATTTATTTCATTTATTTATCGACAGGGTAGCACAACAACATGACCTCAGCATGCAGCAGCTTCACTGATTCAGGCAGTTCATCCCCTGGAAGAGGAGACACATCTCTCTGTTCCTCTCCAGACTGGAGATGACGAGATCATGAAGAGAAGGTGTTTTGAGAGCATCTCCTCTCCTAGTTGTCTCCTCCTCCTCCTCCTCCAACTTCTTTCTCCTTCCGAACTGGATCTGAAGGACACAGAGTAACATAGAGCAGAGTTCCTGCTGCTCTCAGTCTCTGCTGAAGCAGCTCCATGTTGTTGTGGATGAGAAGATCTGACTGCAAGACCTTCACACTCCTCCTCAAGATGTGTTTCCCTCTTTCTTCTTCTCAGAGACTGAGACAGGTAGATGTTCCAGACTGGAGACAGTCCTGCCATCGTCCAGATGTTGCAGTGACACACACACACACACTCTCTCTAGAAGCCCAGGTGCAGGTACTGGGTCCTGAGGCGGCTCAGCCTGGTTCCGTGGCTGCGGACTATGAGGGACAGCAGCTCCTGTCTGTCCCGGAGGCCGGAGGACAGGTCCCTGCTGCCTCGGAGCGCGGAGCGGACCTGGCTGAGCTGCTGGAGGAGCAGCTGACTGAGGAGCTGCTCCTCCCGCTGCTCGCTCTCCTGGCTGCTCTTCACCTTGGCCTCCAGCTCCTGCAGCGCCTCCTCCACGCTGCTGAACGCCTCTGAGATGCTGCCCAGCTCCCGGTGGAGCAGTGTCCCGTAGCTCTGCTCCCCGTCCAGGTCCAGCTCCACCGTCCTCCCGATGGACTCCAGCAGCCGCGCCGCGTCCTCGGCCTGCAGCCGGGCCAGCAGCAGCTCCTCCCGGACCAGCGCCTCCCGCTGCTGCTCCGCCCCGCAGGGAGGCGGCTCCGAGAAGCGGAACAGCATCTGGCAGCGCTCCGGGTCCTCGGTGTCCTCGTAGTCCCCGTCCGGGACGAAGAAGTGGTGGAAGGTCCCGTTGGAGATCTCGGGCTGCAGGGGCCCAGTGTAGAGGCCCAGGGCCCCGGAGACGAGACCGAGGGCCCCGGGGAGGAGCCTGAGGAGCCCCGCGGCCCCCGGGGGCCCGGGGAGAAGACGCAGCGTGAAGAGCAGCAGCAGCAGAGGAGCCATGTCCTGCTCCTCCTCCACCTCCTCAGCTCTGAGCCGCTCCTGCTGCTGTTGCTGCTCTTATGCCGGCTCAGGTTACTGCAGCCGGCCCCCAGAGGCCCCGCCCAGGGGGCCCGGAGGAGGCGGGGCCTCTAGTGACTAGTGACGATGAAATACGTGACCACATGATAATTGTCGTACCTGTTTCTTTGCAGCCTGATGATTGTTGTTTTTGCCAAATAAATGAACAAGTTTGAATTAATTTCATTTTATTTTAACACAGGAAGAATTACAGTGGTTAGTCATTCAGGTCTCCATCGAGCTGCAGCTGGAACAGCTGGAGCAGCTGGGAGACCACCTGGCTCCAGGATGGACTGTATCTTCTGGCCACGTGCTATTTTTTCTGCCAAATGTCATGACAGGGACCCCAAATAAATAAATAAATAAATAAAAACATTGTGTATCCCAGATGGTGCATTGCTTACAATGTTTAGGCTGAACCGAAGATGTAGTGAGACTAAAGAAGAAAGAAGAAGTAAAAGAGGAGAAATGTTTTATTGGCATTAACTGTCTTTCATATCCTCAGCTCTGAACACACACACACACACACACACACACACACACACACACACACACATTCAGCATCACTGGGTTAGTCTTCTCTCAGTCACAGGAAGATCAAACTCATGGTCCACAAAATCAAAGTTGGATTCATAGTTCATTTTGAGGCTTTTCCACAAGAGGTGATCAAAGATCTCATAAGTGTTCAACCTCCACATGGCAGCAGCAGCTCCCCCATCCTCATCGTCTGCATTGTCTTATCAGTCAAAATGAACTAAACTTACGAATGCTGAGTAGTCATTCTCTGTAAAACTAATGCCCTGTTTCCATGACATAGTACCGACTCGGCTCTACTCGACTCGGCCCTGAGAGTACCTGGTCGCCATAGCAACATGTGTGAGTTACACGACACTGCTCATCATCAGTTAAAAGTAAGGGAAAGAAAAACGATACGCACACAGTGGAGGAAGTGGAGGGATGATCATTTTGGTCCTGGATATAAACGTGTTGTTGAGAAGAGGCTGGAACTAAATACTGCAGAAGAACAAAGGCTAGTTTGGGAAATGCTACAGAGACCAGAGGACGGAACGAGCTGAACAGCGACTCAAGGTATGAACTGTTCTGTGTCCAGCTTCACTGTGGAACCGAGGAACCTTTTCTAGTCTGTTTGTTCTTTATAACTGGAGCTGATATGCTGGTGTTTCTGATGACACCCAGCCCAGCTCGGCCCGGCTCGGCCCGTCTCGGCTCGGCCCGGCTCGGCCCAGCTCGGCCCGGCTCGGCCCAGCTCGGCCCGGCTCGGCCCGTCTCGGCTCGGCCCGGCTCGGCCCGGCTCGGCCCGGCTCGGCCCAGCTCGGCCCGGCTCGGCCCGGCTCGGCCCAGCTCGGCCCGGCTCGGCCCAGCTCGGCCTGGCATGGCCTGGCTTGGCCCAACAGGCCAGCAGTTGCTAGAAAAACTGTACCACGTTACACATTCCAGGCAATGGAAACACACACAAGGCTGAGTGGAGTCGAGTAGAGATAGCAGTCCTTGCTTCATTGCTTCACTAGTCATTACATTACTGTTCAACTGTTAAACTAGTTATCATTCAGCCACTCAGATCTGCTGAGGAGACTCCACGTGACCTCTGACCTGAAACAGTCAAGGCCTGAGCGGCATCCTGTCTGCTGTCACTTACATAACTCATCCAATAACTAACTCAAAATCCACCATTTTCTCATTTCCTGTCCTGCCTCACACACACACACACACACACACACACACACACACACACACACACACACACACACACACACAGACAGACAGTCCATCTGAACCCAGTTAATCACAGTGTGGAGAGGGCTTGTTTTCATTTGGAACAAACAGCTTCAGAGAAGACAAAGAGCTGAGTTGTTTCATCTGTTGTGAACACGTGACTCTGCGGTGACCTTCTGCAGTAGATCCAGAGCAGTTAGATCCGCTCTGATGACTCTGTCACTGTGTGACACTACAGTGGTCCCTGTGCTGCATCCTGTCTGGTAATAACCCAGTCACACACAGAGCCTCAGAGGAACTCAGAGGAACTCAGAGGAACTCAGAGGAACTCAGAGGAACTCAGAGGAACTCAGAGGAACTCAGAGGAACTATGTGTCCGGGCTAGACAGAGAGCTGTAGGCTTCTGTCCTCTGAGTGATCCGTCCTGGAACTGATTTGTTCCCAGAAAACAAAAGGAGCAGAGAACAAGAAAACACACACAGTGGGAGCATGAAGGTGGTAATGGATCCTGACAGAAGGTCAGTGGATGGAAAATCTAGTATTATGTTATCTATAAATAGATAGATAGATAGATAGATAGATAGATAGATAGATAGATAGATAGATAGATAGATAGATAGATAGATAGATAGATAGATAGATAGATAGATAGATAGATAGATAGATAGATAGATAGATAGATAGATAGATAGATAGATAGATAGATAGATAGATAGATAGATAGATCTAGATCTAGATTGTATTTAATTCTTTCTCTAAATCTTGTCAAGCCTTTAAAATGTGTTTGTAATCCATATTTCCATTTGTTTTGATTGTTTACATTGTGATTCAGACGCTGGGGCTCTTGGAGACTTGTGAGAGGAGCTGAGCACAGAGGCTGACCAGATGTGAAGCAGCTTTTGTCCTGGATGTGAGGACGAGCCGGAGCTTCCAGCTCTGTCCTGGGCTGTCGTCTGGTCTCAGAGCAGGAGGAAAGAAGGGTCCTCCCTACAATCAGATCTGTGCTGGACCAGGAGTCTCACCTCCTGCAGCTCTGGGGAGCAGCTTCAGAGATTCTGGAGGTCTTTGCTTCCTGCTGCTGTCTACAATCAACAGATAGCTCTATTTCATGTTCATCTATTTTTATTTTTATTATATTTTAGATGTAATGTATGTAGCCAATATGCTGTTGTAACAATGACATTTAACGGTATTCTTAATCTTAAAATCTCTGAATCCTTGACTCTGCGCCCCCAGCAGCGTCTCCTCCTGAGGAGCAGTGTAACTCAGCTCTAGCTCCAGACAGAGCGTCCAGTGCTGTCAGGCTCCAGCATCAGAACACGCTGACGCTGCTGGAATGTGGCGGCTCTCCTCCTCGTCTCCGGGTTTCTGGCCTCAACCCAAAGCAAACCCAAGGCTGCCAGTAGAACTCTGCTCAGCAAGAACCTCTGTTGAAAAACACGAACCAGGCAGCACCGTCTTCCCACAGTCGCAACAAAATGTTGAATCTTGAAGATCCAGCATCTCTGCTCCTTCTGAAAACACTCCACGTCCTGCTGTGACTGGAGCCAGAGTGTGGAGTTAGATGAAGCAGATCCTCTGCGTCTTGTCTGATTAGGGATTCAAGACTTGTCCGACGGTCCTGTTCACATCTCAGAGCTGCAGGGTTCTGATGAGCTCCCTCACTGAGCTGTAGATCTCTGAACAAGGAGAGCTGATGGACACAGAGGAAACAGAGTCTCTCTCTTCTATTTCTCCACAACATCCATCTTGTGGATGGCTGAAGTCACCATGAGGAGATTTGACCACTCTCAGCCCTGAGTTGTATGTTGTTTGTGCAGCAGCCTGAGGCTCTTTGCTTCTGGACCGTGCTGGAAGGACTGAAGAACAGAAGCTGTCTGACCTCCAGCTCAGCCACAGCTCACCTGAGCAGGCCAAGACAAGCTGCTGACGAGTGCTGGTCAAAGAGGTGAAAGGAAACATCTGGTTGTGACAAACCACAGAACCAAAGCTCTGCACATTTCTCCCAGAGATCCATATTCCCCAGGAGTGTGAAAGGAGGAGGAACAACAACACGAACCAAGAGAAGCAGAGTGGGCCGATGCTAAAGTCTCTGGCTGGGGCTGCAGAGGCTGAGGAGGTTGAGGAGGCTGAGGAGGTTGAGGAGGCTGAGGAGGTTGAGGAGGCTGAGGAGGCTGAGGAGGCTGAGGAGGCTGAGGAGGCTGAGGAGGTTGAGGAGGCTGAGGAGGCTGAGGAGGCTGAGGAGGCTGAGGAGGCTGAGGAGGCTGAGGAGGCTGAGGAGGCTGAGGAGGCTGAGGAGGCTGAGGAGGCTGAGGTTCTGTCTTGTCTGTTTCATATTGTGATAGGAAGGAAGAAGCAGAGGAAGCAATTCTGGTTTAAAAGATACAGTCCATGATTTATTACAGAAAACAGTGCTATCCAAAAGATCTTTACACGCTTCAACATGTTTGTACATGTAAACAGGAAGGAAGTAAACAATGTTAATCAGACTCTCTCCTGGTGGGGGGGGGGGGGGGGGGGGGGGGGGGGGGGGGGGGGTCTCCAGGGGGAGCCCATTCATCACACCTTCACAGCACACATCGCCCTCACTTTTATTCATTCTCACACACTTTGTGTTTTCTCATGTCTGAAACGTTTGTTGACTTTTAAAAGCAGCTCAGTGACTGTGTTGAACTGAGATCAAACCCCACGGAGATGTGTGTGCATTATTACTCGTTAACTGTGGTTACTTATTACCTCAATATTACTAGCTTGTCACTACTCCTTAAGTGGTTATAACCCATTACCTCGTTAGTAACCATGTTGTGCTATTGCCAAACACCTTCCACACTGTGCAGCATCAGAATCAGTGAGAAGGTGGGGGCGCTCTGAGGAGCAGGGGACAGATTCATCCAGATGTGGTTAACCATCCAGGGCCTCGTCGTTCTTCATCCACTGAAGCAACATCTGGAGAAACAGTCGAGCAGCAGCAGAGCAGCTCTAACGTCCTCCACCCTGGAGAACCTCAGGACAGGTCCATCCATCAGTCCAAACATCAGTCCAGACCAGACGATCAGACCAGGAGGCGATGTGTTCACAGGAGTCTGGAGGCAGGCGGAGGTCATGCAAACTCTACAGTACCACGGTACCAGGACAGTTACATCTGCATCGGTTCAAAGGAAACATAGCACTCTGGGAGAACAACATGCATAGATTTCAATGTTCACATAGCAGGGAAGATAATCTGAACACCCGGACTCACATCTGTCTCTGGAGGGAATGAGATGACTGATCTCCACTGTGGCCCTGAATGCACCTCCAGTCTCCCCAGAACAACTGTGCAGTTGTTCTTCTGCATGTTTCCAATCAGCCCAATAGACTACACTCTGCATTACGCAAAACAAAGGGTCATCCATGCTTATTACGGTGACTGTGCATTAGAGTCATGCAAACGCACTGCAGTGCAAAAATATATATCTAAAAAAGCAGGAAACCTTTGACTGACTCTTAGAAAACATGATAAAAAGTTGATCTGCAAACATTCAGAGGACACCTGAGAAATGTGCGTCTGAGGGTGAAACAGGTGAACTTCATACTGACCAGTATAAAAACTTCACCTCCGTCAGAACACTTATGTACAAAGAACGACAGCTCTAACGCATAAACAGGTCATACCTCATGTACAGCTGTGTTGTTACAATGAAAAATATGTTTCTCAGTGTTGTGTGATGCATTCCTAGGAAACACGTTCCTGCGCCTCACGGTGCATACGGTGCTTCAGCTGCCTCAGACCCCCAACACAGCTAGTTACTGCGGGTCACCAGTCACCAGCTGGGCGACAGGACATCACGTATGACAAGCGACTCCTCGTTCTGCAGCAGCTCGTTCTTCAGCGTCACAAACAACAAACCACCAGGAGCTGAGGACGCTGCAGCTCAGTGTGTGAGGAGCCAGGGCGGACGCTGAGCAGGTCCAAGCCACAGGTATGTCCCAGGGATCCAGCCTGGACCACGCTCGCTGCTCCAAACCAGAAGCAGGCCGGCGTGTGGCTCCGGCTGCCAGCCATACGTTGTTTACGCGGGAGTCTGGTTACAGCGAGCGAGCTGCTGGAAACTCCTCAGCGAGGGGAGAGTTTCCAGAACATCAGACCGAGATCAGACCAAGATCAGGCTGAGATCGGGCTGAGATCAGGCTGAGATCGGGCTGAGATCAGGCTGAGATCGGGCTGAGATCAGGTTAAGTTCGGGCTGAGATCAGGCTGAGATCGGGCTGAGATCAGGCTGAGATCAGGCTGAGATCGGGCTGAGATCAGGCTGAGATCAGGTTAAGATCAGGCTGAGATCAGGTTAAGATCAGGTTAAGATCAGGCTGAGATCAGGTTAAGATCAGGCTGAGATCAGGCTGAGATCAGGTTAAGATCAGGCTGAGATCAGGTTAAGATCAGGCTGAGATCAGGCTGAGATCAGAGATGATCGGAGAAGACTGGACGAGGGCAAGCAGAGCACATGCAGCACACACAGGCACACGTGATGTCTGCGACACAATAGTGGTGACACTATTGTAGGCACAATCTAACATTTACATTTCTACAGTTCCAGACAATCAAACTCTGCAGCACAGCACAGGCAAGGAGGACAACTCAAACACACACACACGCACACATGCACACACACACACACACACACACAGGGGCCAGGGCTGAGGTCCAGCCCAGTAGAGGAGCTCAGGATCATGCAGGTGTTGCTGGGTTGTACGAGGCTCAGAGGAGCATCAGGAGCATCAGGAGCAACAGGAGCATCAGGAGCATCAGGAGCAACAGGAGCATCAGGAGCAACAGGAGCATCAGGAGCATCAGGAGCATCAGGAGCAACAGGAGCATCAGGAGCATCAGGAGCATCAGGAGCATCAGGAGCATCAGGAGCATCAGGAGCAACAGGAGCATCAGGAGCAACAGGAGCAACAGGAGCATCAGGAGCAACAGGAGCTCAGTTCAGTTCATTCAGGCTCCTCAGTCACAACAGAAACATCAGCTCATGAAAGAAATCTAAAATCACTGAGGTTCTGCTGTTTTGAGAAAAGTTTTGCAGATGGTGGAACGTGATTATACCAACTTTGTATGTAAAGTTTGTCTGTATCTAATAAAATAGATGTGATTAAAAGAAAATAGATTTCTTTAAAGTGATTTTTTAAGACATGAGGGAAATCTTAGGTCTTAGTACGGCCCAGACTCTAGATTGGACTAAAGAGGAGAACTCAGCAGCGGAAGAGAGAAGTAGAGAGAGAGAGACAGAGGGAGAGACAGAGAAAGAGAGAGAGAGAGAGAGACCGAGAGAGAGACAGACAGAGAAAGAGAGAGAGAGAGAGACAGAGAGAGAGAGAGACAGAGAGAGAGAGACAGAGAGAGAGAGACAGAGAGAGAGAGACAGAGGGAGAGAGACAGAGGGAGAGACAGAGAAAGAGAGAGAGAGAGAGAGAGAGAGAGAGAGAGAGAGAGAGACAGAGAGAGAGACACAGAGAGAGAGAGACAGAGGGAGAGACAGAGAAAGAGAGAGAGAGAGAGAGAGAGAGAGAGAGACAGACAGAGAGAGAGAGACAGAGAGAGAGAGAGACAGAGGGAGAGAGACAGAGAGAGAGAAAGAGAGAGAGAGACAGAGAGAGACAGAGAGAGAGAGAGACAGAGAGAGAGAGAGACAGAGGAAGAGAGACAGAGGGAGAGAGACAGAGAGAGAGAGAGACAGAGGGAGAGAGACAGAGAGAGAGAGAGACAGAGAGAGAGGGAGAGAGAGAGAGAGAGACAGAGAGAGAGACAGAGAGAGAGAGACAGAGAGAGAGAGAAGGAGAGAGAGCTTCTACTACCATTAAACTCAACTCAACTCATTTAACTCAAAGCATTGTACAACCCTGAGACACAAAGAGACACAGACAGGGACAGACAGAGAGAGAGACAGACAGACAGACAGAGACAGAGAGAGACACAGACAGAGAGAGAGAGAGAGACAGACAGACAGAGAGACAGACACAGGATGCTGCAGTGAGGAGCGGTGGTCTGCATAGTGGACGTTTGAATTGCACAGCCTGTGGTGGGGGGTCTGTGGTGGGGGGGTCTGTGGGGGGGTTGTATATGGGGGGGACTGTGGGGGGGGGGGTCTGTGGTGGGGGGTCTGTGGTGGGGGGGTCTGTGGGGGGGGTTGTATGTGGGGGGGACTGTGGGGGGGGGTCTGTGGTGGGGGGTCTGTGGGGGGGTTGTATGTGGGGGGGACTGTGGGGGGGGATCTGTGGTGGGGGGTCTGTGGTGGGGGGGGTTTGTGGGGGGGTTGTATGTGGGGGGGGATCTGTGGGGGGGATCTGTGGTGGGGGGGACTGTGGGGGGGGGATCTGTGGGGGGGGACTGTGGGGGGGGGATCTGTGGGGGGGATCTGTGGTGGGGGGTCTGTGGGGGGGTTGTATGTGGGGGGGACTGTGGGGGGGGATCTGTGGTGGGGGGTCTGTGGTGGGGGGGGTCTGTGGGGGGGTTGTATGTGGGGGGGACTGTGGGGGGGGGTCTGTGGTGGGGGGTCTGTGGGGGTGTTGCTGTCTTTGGTTGGAGGAGCGGAGCGGAGTCAAAGCTAAAGCACAGGGAGCAGGTCTCTCCTGGGGGGCAGAGTGGGGGGGTCTAAGGCCACTCGTGGTGATACTGGCGTCCGTTCTTCTTCCTCTCCTTCTGGAGGTGCTCCAGCTCGGCCTCGTACATCATCTCCTGCATCAGGTACTTCTCCCTGCGCATGCGGTCACACAGGTCCTTGGGCATGTCCGGGATCAGGTAGGCGATGAACGACTTGATCCCAAACACCAGGTGCTGCAGACGGAGAGGAAGAGGAAGAGGAAGAGGAAGAGGAAGAGGAAGAGGAAGAGGAAGAGGAAGACGAAGACGAAGACGAAGACGAAGACGAAGAGGAACACCAGGTTCAAAGAGTCAGGACATCATATCTAATCATATTTTATCAAATCATATCATATTAAAACATTTGGTATCTAATCATATCCCATCATATTTAATTGCATCATATATGATGCAATTATTATTAGTATTATATCCAATTGTATCACATCATTCCATATCAAATCTCTTTTGATTTTGCAAACTTTTCTATATTGTACCACTGCATGTTGTATCTCCTATCTTATCCTACTGTACCGTATCATATCCTATTGTATCCTATTGTATCGTACCATGTCTTATTTTATCTTATTATGTATGTTATCTTATCATCAGGCTGTATTGTGTCTCATTTGGTGTTGTCTAATCTGCCCTACACTAAGTTACGGGTTCTTGCTGAGTTAGATTCTCTCACTCTGTGTTCTGTATTTTTCAGCAGAACCACAAAATCTGTAATTAATTCTGTGGGAAAAACGTCTCCAGCGTCTGTGGTAGAAGCTGAGAGGAATTTGAGAAGTTTTGGAACAGTGACGATGGAATGAAAGAGGAGACAGAGGTGTCAGACCTCGAAGACGATGATGAAGGCCAGCCTGGCGGCCAGAACGTGCCAGAACTGCAGCGTGAACTCGTAGGCCACCGAGCTCCAAGGCGGGGCGCGGTAGTCCCGGTACCTGCAGTACCGGCCCTGGGTGGAGTTCAGCTCCGTCATCTCAAACACCGACAGGCTGCTGTTCATGTAGCCCCGCAAACACCTGGGGGGCACCAAAGCCTTAGTTCTAGTGATGCTCTGATGTTCCACAAGTTGTTCACAAAGGAAGATGATCGTTACATCTGGGCTTACACAGCAGGAAATAGGAGGAGGAGGAGCAGGAGGAGATGGTGGAGGGGGTGGGGAAGAAGGTGGAGGAAGAAGAGAAACAACAGGAGGAGGAGCAAGAACATGAGGAGGAGGAAAAGGTGCAGGAAGAACAGGAGGAGGAGGACTAGGAGGAGGAGCAGGAGGAGGGACAGTATCTGAAGCCGACTGGCTGAACTCACTCGTCGTCGTGGTGACGGCCTCGGTCCACACAGGGTCCGTACTTGAAGGCGTAGACGAAGCGCGGGATGTAGTCGGAGGTGATGGCAATGACAAAGGCATTAGTGATGACGGCCAGGACTCCGATCCCCTCCAGGATGCCGTGCCAGATCCCTGAGGAGCAGTGGGGGAGTGGGTGGAGTGAGAGGAGTGGGAGAGGACCGGGAGGAGCAGGGGAGGAGTGGGAGGAGAGCAGGAGAGGAGAGAGAGAGTAGCAGGGAGAAGCAGGACCATCAGTCGTTTCGTATCATCCTGTATCATTTCATATCGTATCATATCAGTTGTATCACATCAAAACGTATCATGTCGTGTCACATCGTAATGTGTCGTATCCTAACATATCGTATCCTAACGTATCCTAACATATCGTATCCTAACGTATCATAACATATCGTATCATAACATATCGTATCATAACATATCGTATCCTAACGTATCCTAACATATCGTATCCTAACGTATCATAACATATCGTATCATAACATATCGTATCCTAACGTATTGTATCCTAACGTATCATAACATATCGTATCCTAATGTATTGTATCCTAACGTATCATAACATATCGTATCCTAACGTATTGTATCCTAACGTATCATAACATATCGTATCCTAATGTATTGTATCCTAACGTATCATAACATATCGTATCCTAACGTATTGTATCCTAACGTATCATAACATATCCTAACGTAGCCCAACATATCATATCATAGCATATAACGTATCGTATCATGACGTATCATAACATATCCTAACATATGGTATTGTATTGTTTTGTATTGTATCATATCCTAACACATCATATCCTAACGTATCATATTCTAACATTTCATATCGTGCATCTGAGGTTTCTCCATGGACAAGGATCCAATAATGTTCCAGGACTGGCTGAGCACCTCTGGAGGGAACAGATTGATGATCGGGTCCTCCAGATCCAGTTGAATTGAACTGAATGAGTGTGTGTGTGTGTGTGTGTGTGTGTGTGTGTGTGTGTGTGTGTGTGTGTGTGTGTGTGTGAGGTAACGCATGGAGGCCGCTCTGACCTATGTCTGTGGCACGTGCCGGCATGGGCCTCCTCCACTGGGTGACAAACTTGTAGGCGTCGAGTCGGATCTCGATGATGTTGTTGAGCAGCGCGAGCAGCGGAGCGAGCGGGAACGCCGCCACGAAGATGGTGGTGAAGCCGAACTGCAGGACTGAGCAGAGCAGGAATGTCAGGACGAGGCAGGGAACCTGGTTCTGGAATATCAGCAGCAGCTCTGGGCCCACAACTCAAAGCTTTAGGGGCATAAAAAACCGAAGGAGAACACCTAGAGACAAACCTGAAGTAGATATTAACATTTCCTCTCATTTTCACTGTTTTAATGATAAATATTTTGATAATTAATCACAATGTTTTAAACTCAGAGACTAGTGGTCAGACGGTGGGTAGAGCTGAGCTTTAACCTGGCTCTTCGACCTCTGACCTCTGACACCTGGTGATGGTAACATATCTGATGTTTACAGTCAAAGTCAAAGTGTCCTCTCCCGTCTGCGTGTGGGTGAAGATGTTTGTCTCCTGTTCATCTTCAAACTCAGAACACGGGAGGAGGTGCCGCATGCTGGCTGTGTCCTCCTAAACCTGGTGAGTGGAGGAGGTGTCTGAAGGTCTGAGGAGCTGCGGCTACCAGGAAGTAAATGTGACATTGAGGCGTGTGGAGCCTCGCCCAGGCCTCAGCCTCGTCCCATCTCACCCATCTCCAGGTACTCGTCCACCAGCCCGTGAGCGTTCATTGGCTGCAGGTTCCAGTCTTTGTCCCACTGTGGAAGCTGAGCCTTGCTCTCCACGCTCTGCCCTGCTCCTCCTCCTCCTTTCTTCATCTTCCTGCGTGACCACCAGTTCTGCAGCAAACTGAAAACACAGGATCTCAGTGTCGACTCCCTCTCCTAAGCTCCTGAGCTTCAGAGTAACATGATGGGAGGTTTGTTTAATGCCAGTCACTGAGAGAGACACTGAGGATGGAAGGTCTTCCTTACGGGTAACCAAGCTCCATGAAGTTGTTCCAGATCTGCTTGAAGAACATGATGACTCCCATCTGCAGACACAGGTCGATCAGGCAGCCGCTTGGGTGACACTAACAGACACGCAGAGACTGAATAAACCACCACGGCCATAATTCAGACAGGACAATTCAGCTGTGTTGATCCATCATTAGAATATAAAATCCCAGGAATAATGAGCAGAGAGCAGCGTCTCCTCTGCTGTGAGAAGAATAAATAACCTGAAGCTCTCACCTCCTCCAGCCTCCATCGATTAAACAGCTTATTGTATTTCCCAGGTCTCCCAGCAAACCTGCACAGACAGCAGCAGCATGAGCATTAGAGGGGAGAGGAGGAGAGAGGAGGAGAGAGGAGAGAGGAGGAGAGAGGATACAGGGCAGAGGAGAGAGGAGGAGAGAGGAGAGGAGGATACAGGACAGAAGAGAGAGGAGAGAAAGGACGAGAGGAGAGAGGAGAGAGGAGAGAAAGGACGAGAGGAGAGAGGAAGAGAGTGGAGAGAGGAGAGAGGAGAGGCGAGAGGAGGAGAGAGGAGGAGAGAGGAGGAGAGAGGATACAGGACAGAGGAGAGAGGAGAGAGAGGAGAGAGGAGAGGCAAGAGGAGGAGAGAGGAGGAGAGAGGAGGAGAGAGGATACAGGACAGAGGAGAGAGGAGAGAAAGGACGAGAGCAGAGAGAGGAGAGAGGAAGAGAGTGGAGAGAGGAGAGAGGAGAGGCAAGAGGAGGAGAGAGGAGGAGAGAGGAGGAGAGAGGATACAGGACAGAGGAGAGAGGAGAGAATGGACGAGAGAGGAGAGAGGTGAAGAGAGGAGAGAGGAGAGAGGGGAGGCGAGTGGAGGAGAGAGGAGGAGAGAGGAGAGAAGAGGAGGAGAGAGGAGGACAGAGGACAGAGAAGAGAGGAGGAGAGAGGAGCAGGGAGGAGGCACCGTCCGAGGAAGAAGGCAATGTAGAAGGTGGAGCTGTTCAGGTTGACAAACTGGAACAGAAACATCTTCAGAGCGAAGCTGTTCTCCCACTCCGACTCTGTGCGGGGGTGTTCTGGGGAGGGGGGGCAATAATCAGTCAATTAATCAATCAATAAACTATGAAAAATGAAAAAAGCTATGGTGACCACATTTCGATTTTGATTGTTTGGGGGTGGAGTGCAACTGGGTCAAAAAGCCATATCTACTACCCCCCCCCCCACCCCCCCCCCCCACCCCCCCACCCCCCCCATTGAAAAACTGACATTGTAATCAGTATCTAAGCGTCATTAGAGGACATGTCCAGGTCAAAGTGGACGTTCAGTCCCGTGTTTAAACATGGATCATAGCACTTCACTGCTTCAGATGTAGGACCAGGAGTCCAGATGAAGCAGCGTTCCTATTGGTCGATGTCTCTGTCTGATGTCTCCATGACAACCAGCAACAAACTGAGCTCTACGCCTACTGGTGTGGAGACTCCTCCTACTGGTGTGGAGACTCCTCCTCCTGGTGTGGAGACTCCTCCTACTGGTGAGGAGACTCCTCCTACTGGTGTGGAGACTCCTCCCACTGGTGTGGAGACTCCTCCTACTGGTGAGGTGACTCCTCCTACTGGTGAGGTGACTCCTCCTACTGGTGGGGAGACTCCTCCTACTGGTGTGGTGACTCCTCCTACTGGTGTGGAGGCTCCTCCTACTGGTGTGGTGACTCCTCCTACTGGTGGGGAGACTCCTACTGGTGGGGAGACTCCTCCTACTGGTGTGGTGACTCCTCCTACTGGTGTGGTGACTCCTCCTACTGGTGTGGTGACCTCCTACTGGTGTGGAGGCTCCTCCTACTGGTGAGGTGACTCCTCCTACTGGTGTGGTGACTCCTCCTACTGGTGAGGTGACTCCTCCTACTGGTGTGGTGACTCCTCCTACTGGTGTGGTGACTCCTCCTACTGGTGAGGTGACTCCTCCTACTGGTGAGGTGACTCCTCCTACTGGTGTGGTGACTCCTCCTACTGGTGTGGTGACTTCTACTACTGGTGTGGTGACTCCTCCTACTGGTGTGGTGACTCCTCCTACTGGCGTGGTGACTCCTCCTACTGGTGTGGTGACTGCTACTACTGGTGAGGTGACTCCTACTACTGGTGTGGTGACTCCTACTACTGGTGAGGTGACTCCTCCTACTGGCGTGGTGACTCCTCCTACTGGTGTGGTGACTGCTACTACTGGTGAGGTGACTCCTACTACTGGTGTGGTGACTCCTACTACTGGTGAGGTGACTCCTCCTACTGGTGTGGTGACTCCTCCTACTGGTGAGGTGACTCCTCCTACTGGTGTGGTGACTCCTCCTACTGGTGAGGTGACTCCTACTGGTGTGGTGAGGTGAGGCCCTGACCCCCTCCGCCATCCCTCCCTCCCCCCACACCCCCCACAAAGACATAGACCAACGCATGCAGACTTGGGGCCTTCAGATCGGTAGCAGAAATAAGTGACCACTACGGGGCCACAGAAAGGATTTTTTTCACATTTAACTCAAAATTGAGGTTAAAAGTAAAACCTTAGTGGTCTGTGTGCAGCGCATTAAAGGTTTGGGCCAGCACTGTGTGAAGCAAAGAGCGATTCTGAAGGTGTGATAAATGAAGCTCACCGAGGTTGGTCAGCAGGTAGGCGACCTTCTCATACACCTGCAGAGACAAAGAGAAGGGGATAAGAACCAGGAGCAACCAGGAGGAACCAGGAGGAACCAGGAGGAACCAGGAGGAACCGTTCGGCTCAGTGTGAACACATCACCCACCACGTTCAGAGACATGATGATCATGAAGTTGATGCAGACGCCAGTGCCTGATGTGGCAAACTGCCAGTTCTTCTTCACAAAATACCAGTTGAGAGACGCAAACTTCTCCATGGCTATGAGCCGGAAAACCACCACGGCAAAGACCGCCGTCAGGACCAGAGAGATCTGAGGGGACAGGCCGGGAGTGAGGTCCTTCACACATGGACAAGTCTGGTCCCAGAGAGGATCCAACTACTTAAATGTGTCATACATTCATTACAGTAATGAAAACACGTCATATAAAACATACACAATAATTTCACTGTTTAATTAATTATTTATTGTTGCAGCTTCATGAATTTATGTTGTCCATCACAGTCAGGGGGCGGAGCTAACACTGATCTAGTCTGATTGATTCCTTTGATCTGAACTCTATCTATCTGAATACATAAATAAATAAATATTTAATGGTGTAGTTATTTGATTTATTTCCCTTTGCTCTTCTATTCCTCCATGTAGGTCAGGGCTCAGTACAGGTGTCCACCACTAGGGGGCGGTGTCAGACAGACATAGCTGCTCCCTGAGTTGAGTCTGAGTGGGACAGATAATCCCAACATCAAAGGATTTACCATGAAGAATATTCCGGACACTGACACCATGAGGCGGCTGAGCTTGTCGGAGAAGGGCTGGAAGGGCTCTGGCTTCCCGGAGATGGGATTCACTCTCTCCACGCGGGAATACTTGGCTTCAAACTGAGGCCTCAGCTCCTCCTGCAGATCAACACACGCTGCTGTCAGACCTGCACCTCCTCACCTCCACACGGTCAGGAACCCACCGGGACGCACCTCCTCCTCCTCCCAGTCGATCAGGTCCCAGTCGTAGGTCAGCTCCGCTCTTCTCCGCTTCCAGAACTCCAGGAACACAGTGGCTGCAGGAGGAGGAGCAGGAGGAGGAGATTATTGATCCAAGACACACTCACATGATTGATGGAGACATTAGACACTTTAGAGCCTGTGCAACATCTGAACCTCAGAACATCGCAGCTCTAAACACTTTCCAGCCACGACCACAGAGACCACAGGACTCGACCTGCACACTGCTTGTTTACACTGTCTACTGCTTGTTTACACTGTGTCTACTGCTTGTTTACACTGTCTACTGCTTGTTTACACTGTGTCTACTGCTTGTTTACACTGTCTACTGCTTGTTTACACTGTGTCTACTGCTTGTTTACACTGTCTACTGCTTGTTTACACTGTCTACTGCTTGTTTACACTGTGTCGACTGCTTGTTTACACTGTGTTGACTGCTTATTTACACTGTGTCTACTGCTTGTTTACACTGTGTCTACTGCTTGTTTACACTGTCGACTGCTTGTTTACACTGTGCCGACTGCTTGTTTACACTGTGTCTACTGCTTGTTTACACTGTGTCGACTGCTTGTTTACACTGTGTCCACTGCTTGTTTACACTGTGTCTACTGCTTGTTTACACTGTCTACTGCTTGTTTACACTGTCGACTGCTTGTTTACACTGTGTCGACTTCTTGTTTACACTGTGTCTACTGCTTGTTTACACTGTCGACTGCTTGTTTACACTGTGTCTACTGCTTGTTTACACTCTCTACTGCTTGTTTACACTGTGTCGACTGCTTGTTTACACTGTCAACTGCTTGTTTACACTGTGTCGACTTCTTGTTTACACTGTGTCTACTGCTTGTTTACACTGTCGACTGCTTGTTTACACTGTGTCGACTGCTTGTTTACACTGTCAACTGCTTGTTTACACTGTGTCGACTTCTTGTTTACACTGTGTCGACTGCTTGTTTACACTGTCGACTGCTTGTTTACACTGTGTCTACTGCTTGTTTACACTGTCTACTGCTTGTTTACACTGTCCACTGCTTGTTTAGCCTGTCTGTCTCTCTCCTTATGCCTCAGTGATTCTCCTTCTCTGCTTTGTTGTTTGTTGAGAAGTTGTTAAAACACCTGAGTGCACATATGTGCATTGCAAATTATTTTGTTAGATAGATAAAAAAGAAGTGATAGAAGTGTTTGATAATATACCTTGTTTAAAAAGTTAGTTTCTCAATTTAAGTGCCAAACCTTACACTTATCTTAAATCCTGCACATCAAACTTATTTCAAGAAGTGAAATGATCTTGCTTCATGGACAGATCATTCCACTTTTTCATTTCCTTTTTCCTCAGACTTCCTGTTTGTATTTTCAACTTAGTTCTTTTTTTTACCTTTTAACACAGAGTGACTGTGTGTATGTACAGAGCTTCTTCTAGGTGTTGATAGAAAATCTCAATAATGTATCTAGAAACGATAAAACAAAATCCTAGGCTCCTCAGACAAACTCCTCTATTCTATTCTATTCTATTCTATTCCATACTTATCTATTCTGTTCTATTTTGGTTCCTCTGGTTCTGACTTGAGGTTCTGCATCTGTTCAGACCCTCTATGTACCAGGCTGTGGTCTCCTCATGTCTCCCAGCTGGAGGAGAGGACGGTGTGATCCTGCAGCTGGAACCTTCACCACCATCATCATGTAGGTCCACAGACCAGACCAGCGAGAACATGGAGAGCTTCTCATTGTCCTGCAGCTTCACCATCAACTCAGCAAGGTCCAATCAGTCTGTGACTGTCACCAGGAAGGTTACGAGCTGCTCAACAAATTGAACTTTTATCTGTTTTAAACATCTGGCTTCTTCACTGATGACGACACCTGTTTCATGCCTGAAGCTGGAGCTCTTACTTGGATCGTCTGAGGTTGGTCTTGTTTTTGTTTTGCAGTGGAACAGAAACTCGAAGTGGACCCATTATTGATGATGGTGAAGTGTTGGTTGGATGGAAGCCTGTATCACACAGCTCTGAGGTCCACAAGCTGTGGACTGTCTTTGTTCTCAAACCTGGTTAAATAGTGTTTACAGTTGTAACAGTTAACCCGCAGTAGTTACAGTGTGTCCTACAGTTGATGATGATGAGGTAGATGATGAAGATGGTGATACTGGAGATAAGTCCTGCAGTCAGAGTGGTAGCTCTGTAAAAACAAAGTGATTCCTGCTGTGGAGATAATAAACCTGAGAGGCACAAAAGAAGCAAAGTCTTCAAAAGCAGCAGAGCGAAACCTCAGTCAGAACAAGTTTTGCTGCTGGAGACGTCGAGGTTTAATTTAGACTCAGTCTGACCCACTTTGTTCCAGGAGAGAAGAAGCAGCCGGCTCCCAGCTCCCCAGACCCACACACATCTCAGCTAGCTCTCTCTCTCTCACACACACACACACACACACACTCACTCTTTCTCTCTGTGAGTGTGTGTGTGTGTGAACGTGGAGCTGAGAGCGGTAAGTTCAAGTGTAAGCTTTCTTTTGAAAACTTTATCCTAGCATGGTGGTTAGCGTGGAGGATTTCTCACGGCTGTTGCACAGCGTGGAGCGTTGGCCCTGGCGGTGGGTGAGGGGATCAGACATGCGTCAGCGGCCCGCATGAACGGGGCCGTGCTGCTGTTTGTGGAGAAGGTGGAGCAGGTGAACCGGCTAGTGGAGACCGGAATCAGTGTGGGGGGGTTGTTTGAGTCAGTGACTCAACCAGCCACCAGAATCACCCTGTCAAACGTCCCCATTCATCAGTGAGGAGGTCCTGAGCAGGGAGCCGTCCAGGATGGTTGTTTCCCCGATGACAGAAGTCTTGTCAGGGTGCAAGTCTCCGCTGCTCAAGCACGTCGTCTCTCACCGGAGACAGGTGTTCATGATACAAAGAACCGAAGTGAAGAACTGAAGGTGGCTTTTAAGGTCAGAGTGGAGGAGTTTGATTGTGTGTTCTTTGCCACGTCAGCACTAGTGCTTTAGCTGTGGAGAAGATGGGCATCTGGCAAAAGCCTCCGCCGAGCTCAGCCCTGGAGCCCGGAGTGACCAAGCAGCATGAGGCTACAGGACAGCCCGGTGCAGGTCCCGGTACTGCGGGCTGCGGACCGGTCCAGACCAAGTCCTGGTACCGGCGAGCAGCGAGAGGCTGCGGACCGGACCGAGCAGGCCGAGGCTGTGGGCGGAGCTAGGTGGGGCGGAGCTGCAATGGGCTCGAGAGGAGGACAGTGCTGAGACAGATGGGAATAAAGACAGAGTAAGGATGGCCAAAATAAAACAGGTGAACACAGTCAGGATGGTGTGTGTGGTGAACAGACAGGGGCTCTACAGGAGGATGGGAATGCTGGTGCTAAACTAGCAGAGTGTGTGGACAGGCGGGTGTGTGTGGTGTGCACAGAGAATGGATGAAAGGTGTTTGTGAGGAAATGGAGGATGGGGTGGAGCAGGCTGGTGGTGAGCATGAGTGATCAGGCAGGTGGAGGAAGAAAAAATGGAAACATTGATATAATGGAGCAAGAGGGTGTGGGCATATCTGAGAAGCACCAGAGCAAGGTGAGAACACAGAAGTCAGGGCAAAAAGCAGCAGACAGGTGGGCAGGACTACAGACAGGTGGGCAGGGGGACAGACAGGTGGGCAGGAGGACAGACATGTGGGCAGGTGGACAGAGAGATGGGCAGGTGGACAGACAGGTGGGCAGGAGGACAGACAGGTGGGCAGGTGGACTGAACCCTCAGACAGTGAGTCAGAGGAGTGTGTCTCAGAGAGTCTCACAGAGATCAGCCAGTCAGGAGGGAAAGATGCTGAGAACGTTCCTCCAGGACTGAGACGATGAGGAGTGATTGTGGAGAGTCGCTCTACGCAGCCAGACGCTGAGCAAGGCTGAGGCTGGTTTTACAGACCAAGAGGTTTTAGGTTGAGAAAAGTGATACTGGAACTATGCTGAGCCAGGTAATGGAAAGACCACCAGGCTTCATTATCTTTTGCTTCTTGTAAATGTTTTAATTTTTTAAAACTTTGTGGGGATGCAAAGAAAAGAGCAGCAATATGTGAAGATCAGCCTTCCAGCATCTGGAACTGAACTGGATGCTGCTCATAGTGCCAACATAGAAGCTATGAGCGCTGGTTCCATCAGAGCTCAGGGTCTGTTCTACATCCTGTTTGTAGCTGTGGGAACATCATGCTCTGTTCCTGCTCAGATCTGGCTCCTTTCATGCTGATCTGGCAACCACACATAGGCTGAGCTCAGTTTGGCTGTCTCTCCTTCACTCATAGGGGTGATCAGGTGACTCTGCGTTCCTTGTTCTCAGCTGGGGTGGAGTCACACTATGTCACATGACGTCTGCTCAGATTCACACGTTTAGCTGCTTATAAAACCTGAAGTTTCTCCATGAATGAGGGCGTGATGGTGGCTCAGGATCTGCTGAACGTCTTCCTTTAATTCTCTATCCTCTAACTGTGTGGTTCATGGCAGCAGTGAGGACCAGCTTCACCAAGGTTTCATGTGTTTGGAGGAGCCGAGAGCAGACAGAGTTGACACAGCTCTGTCAGGACAAACAGCACGTACCCCAGATCGCCATGAAGATGGCAAAGAAGACGGTGCCTCCGTTATCGAACAGATGGGTGACCTGCAGAACAAGCAGAGGAGGAGACAGCTGCAGAAGGTCCTCACAATAAACTCAAATCCTATGAAGGAACCTGATCTGAAATCTGTTCAGAAAGGCTGATTGTATGAACTCACATTATCTGCATATGTGTAAGTGTATATGCGTGTGTATATAAATGACAGATATAGATAAAATCAGATAAGGACTCTACATGACCTGCGCTGATGTTCAGTTTTGCTTCTTGTGTGTTTATTAATTTATCATTTCAATGATCATTGATATGATATTGAAAAGTTTGTTTCATTTAAATCACATCACTGCTGATTGATTGATAGGTTTGATTGGCAGGCTTGATTGACAGGTGCTGGCTGACCTTGGCATAGACACAGCTGTCACTCAGCGTCCATGGTTCACACGACTCCTCACACATCGGACACATGACGGTGGTGTTGGCCTCACAGATCTCTCTGCTGCAGAAACACCACGACCACATGGTTGGAATGTGTGTGTGTGTGTGTGGATGGAGGGGGTGAGGAGGGGGAGGGGTGGGGGGGGTTACCTGACTTGACTCGAGTCCATGGTGAAGAGGCCGTAGAGGAAGACGAGTACACCAACCAGTGCAGCAGGGATCAGCATGCCCGTGTACCAGCCCAACCAGGCGAAGTACAGACCGATCTTCTCCCCAAAGTAACGTCTGGACGGGGGGGGGGGGGGGGCAGAGGTCAGACTCCTCCCACCACATCTGTATTCAATCACTGTAGTGTTCTTATTTACACTCATTTTGGGCTGATTACTGTTTACTTCATTAACTGCTTACTTTATTTACTGCTTACTTTGTTATAAACACAAACAAACTCCTCTCAACTGCAGAGCTACTGCAATTCTGAGGAGCAGAGCGTCTACATTTCAGTGTTTTGTGCGTCCCTACTTTGAGTCTGTGTGTGTGTGTGTGTGTGTGTGTGTGTGTGTGTGTGTGTGTGCAGGCTCCGCCCACCTGATGAGGTCCAGTGGTTGGTATTTGTACCAGATTCCCCATCGCGCCCAGCGCTCGTACAGCAGGTGTCGGTGGTTCTGGGCACCATGCGTCTTGATTGGGTGTCGACTCTTGTAGCCGCCCTGAAGAGAAGAGGACAGAGGTCAGAGGTCAGGACAGAGGTCAGAGGTCAAAGGACAGGTCACAGGTCACAGGTCAGAGGACAGGACAGGACAGAGGTCAGAGGACAGATGGTCAGAGGTCAGAGGACAGGACAGAGGTCAGAGGACAGAGGACAGGACAGAGGTCAGAGGACAGGACAGATGTCAGAGGTCAGGACAGAGGTCAGAGATCAAAGGACAGGTCACAGGTCAGAGGTCAGAGGACAGGACAGAGGTCAGAGGACAGATGGTCAGAGGTCAGAGGACAGGTCACAGGTCAGAGGTCAGAGGACAGGACAGAGGTCAGAGGTCGTCTGCTCCTCCAGAGCAGCTGGAAGGAGCTGAGCTCCTCTCACCTCGTGTGGAGGGAACGCAGCCTCGTACGTGTTGTTCCCCAGCAGACGGTTGATTCCTGCATCCATGAGAGAGAGCCAGAACAATCTGCTGCGTTACATAACATGACAACTTCACACTGATCTCTTCCTCTAAAGTTATCCCATTGATCTCGTTGATCTTATTGAGATTAACTTGATCAATGGGATCACTGTGATCAATAAGATTAATTAGATCACTAAGTTCACGGTGATCACTGAGATCACAGTAATCAATAAGATCACTGAGATCAATGAGATCACTGTTATCACTAAGATCATCAATGATCATCAATCATCAACGTTGATCAATAAGATCAACGGGTTGGGGTTGGAGGGGAAGTAGCAGCAAACTAACTGCAACAGCTCTATGACATCAGAACAACTGGGTGTTGACAGATACTACTGTGTTGTTATTGTTGTTGTTGTTGTTTACTTTCTAGAGTCGCATTCTTCAGGGCTCAGACACTAACGGTGTGTTGTGTGATCACATCCAGAATCCTGCTTTTAAAATATGCTAGTTTATAAAAATATACTAGTTTTAAAATATCAAGTTTGATGTCATGATGTTTGAAGACCCGATGATGATGTCATTGTTTTTTCAGCTTTATAACTTGTAATAATCCTCTCCTGCTGTAAACAAGCCACCTGGGTACAGTAGAGTCTGAAGCTCCTACAGGCAGAGCAGAGTTGAGACTCACCCATCTTGGACTTTCCATCCTCATACTTGGTCCTCTGCAGGACATGATGGACGATCCTGCTCCGGGTGGAGTTGGAGAAGAACGTCTCTCTGTTGTTGATGGTGAAGCTGGAGGAGAAACAACACAGCGAGCTGAGACTCAGAGTGAAGATGAATCAGTTCAGCTGCTTGTGGAGCAGAGGAGACGATCATATTACTGACTACCTTTACTGTGCTCTCCACTTCACTGCTATGTATAGAGAGGAAAATGTGTGTGTGTGTGTGTGTGTGTGTGTGTGTGTGTGTGTGTGTGTGTGTGTGTGTATGAATCAAGGGGCAGTTGGAGCCTGAATCACTGATGACTAGCTGGTTAGCTGGTTAGCTGGTTAGCACATCTCTCTGACCAGAGCTGCAGACAAGCGTGTCAGTGAGAACACGCGTGACCTGGCGGCGTGTCCTCACTGGTGCATGCGTGCTCGGCTGAACGGAGCCGTGTAGCAGTCGCTCTCCTCCAGGTCGGGCAGCGCCTCCTTGTCCAGCTTCATGGGGTTCCTGGGGAGCCAGCTCTTGATCTGACGACACCTCAGATGGAACCTGCTGCCCAGAGCAGAGGGGTCAACACACACACACACACACACACACACACACACACACACACACACACACACACACACACACACACCATGTCACGTCACGTCTGGAGGAGGTGTTAGTAGGTACAGATGCTTCCTTATCCATCACCGACTTCTTCAGACCTTCACTGAAAAGATCCTAAAGCCGGTAAATAATGTAATTGCTGCTGGATCAAAGACCAAAGTCAGGACCTGAGGAACTGGTCCTCCTCTGGTCCTCCTCTGGTCCTCCTCTGGTCCTCCTCTGGTCCTCCTCTGGTCCTCCTCTGATGCTAACTGTCCTGTGACTGTACGTATGTGCAGTCCTGTCTGGTGAAGACAAATGTCTCTCTAGGGACGTAATAAAAGCTAATCTCATCTGTCCATCTTCTTCATCACATGTTGAAAGAATATAGATGAGAGTTCTGTAGGTGGAGACTCTGCAGACTTTTTATTCTGTTATGAGAACAGGAAGTGATGACAACGCAGCACTCGACCCGGGACCTGAGTGTGACAGGTCATCAGTGGATCAGTGTGATCAGTGTGATCAGTGTGATCAGTCTGATCACACTGATCACACTGATCACACTGATCCCCAGAGTCTGAGCTCTGAATCCTCAGAGTCAGAGCTGGGTCTGGCTCAAACATCACAGCAGAGCAGACGACAGGCTCTAAAGATAGAGCGCTGACCAGGCTGCGTGAGTGTGGGCGACTCGCAGCTTCAACCCAACAACAACGAGCTGCATTTATGAAACGTTGGAGAGTTTCATTAGACAGGACAAACTTCAACAAACAGGACAAATCTGCCTGTCAGCATCACAGACCCAGAAGCTTCTGGCTCTTTGTCTCCGCAGAGCAAAGAGAAACATCACTACGAGTGTCTGAGGACGTTCGTTTGTTTTAGAAAGAACCGGAGACGACGGAGGCCAACTGCAGCCCAGCAGCGCTCCAGCTCCACAAGCTCCTCTGAGGTTCCTGTCTCCTCCTGGCCTCCTAGGGTAGCCCTGAACATGTCTGCTCCTCTCCAACATCCATATCTTTAACTTGTCTCTTCTCTGGTCGTTCAGCTGTCCCTGTGCAACAGGCCAATTTTTCTTTTATATTTTGGATGTTTCTTATGTCTGCTGTTTATTGTCTGACCATTGCACGATCAATAAAACCACTGTATTGATCGTATCATATCGGCCGTATTGTCCGTCGTGTCATATTGTATTGGCCGTATTGTATGTTATATCTTGTCGAGTAAGATGTATCGTCTTGTATCGTATCATATCATGTTGTATCAGCTGTATTGAATCGTATCATATTGGCCATATTGTGTCATATTGTGTCGTATTGGCTGCCTGTGTCATTATGTGTCGCTTGTATCGTATTGGTTGTATCGTTCGAATCATATCGGTTGGATGAGTTGCATCAGGTGTATGGTATCGTACTGTATTGTATCAGGCTTATTGTATTAGTTGTATCATATCGTATCATATGGACGCTAACCTGCCCAGGGTCTTGCTCTTCCAGTCTGTGAAGTAACATTTTTTCCTGTGAGGAGAAGCAAGAAGAAGAGGGTGAAGTCAGTGAAGGTTGTCCAGGCTGAGCAGGAACTCTGAGGCTGTTGGAGTCACCTGAACGGCATGCGGATGTTCATCTGCTCAGCGTACTTGCACAGTGTGTCCCAGGGTGCGTGGACCTTCACGAACATGATGTCGCTGTTGGTCAGCGACGGCTTCAGAACGACAGACAGAGGCAGCAGACTGAGCTCAGAGCAGAGCAAGCCCCCCCCCCCCACAACACACAGCATCTGACTCTACCTCCTTCTCCAGCATCAGACCCTCCGCACGCAGGTTCTTCTCAAATGTGCACCTCTTCTCCACCTGAGGACTGGACTTCTTGTACACCAGGATGTAGTCAATGCGTTTTTTCCCATCCCGGAAAAACAGTCCAGAGGAAGTATCCCGATTCTTTCCCTACAGGGACAAGAACATCAAAATCTGCTTAGAACGATTTCAAGACTGTGAATTCAAGACTCTTCTACAGAATAGAATAGAATAGAATAGAATAGAATAGAACAGAATAGAATAGAATAGAATAGAATAGAATAGAATAGAATAGAATGCTTCTATTGTCATTGTAATACAAGACATGCTGGAAATGCAATGGAATTAGAAAGGCACAGAGCTGCAGAGCTACAGAGCTGCAGAGCTACAGAGCTGCAGAGATACAGAGCTGCAGAGCTGCAGAGATATAGAGCTGCAGAGATACAGAGCTGCAGAGCTACAGAGCTGCAGAGATACAGAGCTGCAGAGCTGCAGAGCTACAGAGCTGCAGAGATACAGAGCTGCAGAGCTGCAGACCTGCAGAGCTGCAGAGATACAGAGCTGCAGAGCTGCAGAGCTGCAGAGCTGCAGAGCTACAGAGCTACAGAGCTGCAGAGCTGCAGAGATACAGAGCTACAGAGCTACAGAGCTGCAGAGCTACAGAGCTGCAGAGATACAGAGCTGCAGAGATACAGAGCTGCGTTGGTACCTGCAGGGAGTTGGTCCGAGCCTCTAACTTGACGCGGTTCACAGGTTTGTGCAGCAGGAACGACTCGTCTGCCCTCGTCTCACACGTTGTTGCCTCTGACTCCTCCACGTAGTGATCCTTCCCATGGTGCTCTGCTCACACACACACACACACACACACACACACACACACACACACACACACACACACACACACACACACACACACACACAGGGCCCTGTCAGCAGCCAGTCTCTGTTGTTGTTTGAGTCATTGTTTCCCTTCATCCAAGTCCAGCTCTCATCTGGGCAGGAACAGACCAAGAGGAGGAGGAGGAGGAGGAGGAGGAAGAGGAAGAGGAAGAGGAAGAGGAAGAGGAAGAGGAGGAGGAGGAAGAGGAAGAGGAAGAGGAAGAGGAAGAGGAAGAGGAAGAGGAGGAGGAGGAAGAGGAAGAGGAAGAGGAGGAGGAGGTCTCTTGGTCTCTCCCCATCTGTTCTCCATCTCCTCCTCTTCCTCCCTCTCCTCCTCCACCACTCATTTTTAATTTCTAATTTTTAATTTTTAGTTTAAAATTTAAAATCTAAAATTTAAAATTTAAAATTTAAAATTTAAAATTTAAAATTTAAAATTTAAAATTTAAAATTTAAAATTTAAAATTTTTATTTTTCCCTCCCAGGTTCCATCAACGCTGAGCTGGATCCAGGACTCTGTCGCTCTACCGGCTCTCCTCACTGCGGTTCCTCCAGGTTTCTACTCTGGACTGATTCAGCTTCTGATTCACCTTTATTCTGGACTGTTAGCCATCAGTACTGTCCTCCTGTCCTCCTCTGTCCTCCTGTCCTCCTGGGGGAGCATCTCCTCCTTTTTCTGGGGAGTTGTTCCTCAGCCTTTGTGAGGGTCTAAGGACAGGGGGTGTCCACTGTGGACATGTTGTTGCTCTCTGTGTGAAGTCTCCTGAGATAACGGCTGTTATGAACTGACACTTAGAACAAATAAAGATGAAGTTGAAGTTAAAGTTGAAGAGGACGAGGAAGAGGAGACCTCCTTGATCCTTCCTCTCAGGGATCCAGATCCTGTTGATCACACCTGCTCAGCTCCATCTGCTGCCTCAGATCTGCCTCATCCATCTTCTGAACATTATTTGGTTCTTACCAAGAGAAAAAGAAACCTTCGTTTTGTTTTTCCTCAGGTTTACTGTTTTAATCGTGGGTTTGGACGACGCTTCTCTTTTGCAGTGCAAGCGGTGAAACGAACAAACTGTCAGAGTTAGAATCAAGACTGAACCAAATAAATCTCATGTTCACGCAACAAATGTCTAATTCACAGCTTCAGTCTTCATCTGACACCTCCTCCTCTCCTCCTCTGCTCCTGATGATCTCATTTTCTATCCTCAGTCAAACAGAGGATGTGAGGACACAACAACTTTGTCTCATTCCATCTTTCTAAGAACTTCACAGTGAATCAGATCCTCAGCTCTGGTCTGGTCTGGTCTGGTCTGGTCTGGTCTGGTCTGGCCTGGTCTGGTCTGGTCTGACCTGGTCTGACCTGGTCTGACCTGGTCTGACCTGGTCTGATCTGATCTGGTCTGGTCTGGTCTGGTCTGGTCTGGTCTAGTCTGGTCTGGTCTGGTCTGGTCTGACCTGGTCTGACCTGGTCTGATCTGGTCTGATCTGATCTGGTCTGGTCTGGTCTGACCTGGTCTGATCTGACCTGGTCTGGTCTGGTCTGGTCTGGTCTGGTCTGGTCTGGTCTGGTCTGATCTGATCTCCCTGAGTAGACCAGACCTGGTCTGGTCTGGTCTGGTCTGGTCTAGTCTGGTCTGGTCTGGTCTGGTCTGGTCTGGGCTGGTCTGATCTGGTCTGGTCTGGTCTGGTCTAGTCTGGTCTGGTCTGGTCTGGTCTGGTCTGGTCTGGTCTGGTCTGGTCTGATCTGGTCTGGTCTGGTCTGGTCTGGCCATTTGTTTCAAATGGCAAATCTAATGAAAAATATGACATTTTAGCAGCTAATAATAAAAAAGAAAATAAAAAGAGAGAGACTCAGATTCAAGGTCTGGAGTCTCCCTTTGTCCTCCTCCTCCTCAGACTGTAGGTCAATGTTGGCTCCCAAAGACTCCACAACCACTGAAACTCAACAGTCCAACAGTGACAGCGGTCCATCTCCCTCTGACCTGTGTGGGGCGGCAGCAGGCTGCAGGACGTGCTGAGGCTGGCACTCACAGCCTCAGCCTCAGCCTCAGCCTCAGCCTCAGCCTCAGCCTTAGGCTTGGCCTCGGCCTCGGCCTCGGCCTCGGCCTCAGGTCCCAGGGGCACGGACAGGAAGTGGCTGAGGTTGATGGGGTGTGTGTGACTCTGGGCCAGACAGGGAAGACTGCGACGAGACGGCTTCAGACTCTTCTCCTTCAGGATCTCACTGATGCTGGTGTGCATCCCTGCAGAGAGAAGGAGGAGGAGGACAGGAGGAGAGGAGGAAGACAGTAGGAGGAGAGAAAGAGGAGGAGGTGGTGAGTAGAAGAGTAGAGGAGGAGGTGAGGAGGAGAGGAAGAGGAAACGGAAGAGGAGGAGGAGGACAGGAGGATGAGGAGGAGGAGAGGAGGTGAGGAGGAGAGAAGGAGGAGAGGGTCAGACATACAGAGGCAGGCAGCCTGAACCTGTAGTTCCTGCTCTTTCTTTAATTCTTTAAAAATTAGATTATTGTTGTTTGAATTAAGGTCATAGTGCAAAATTCAACACTTGAAAGTGAAAATTCCTTGTTTCTGGGGGGGGGAGGATAAAAGGAACGCTTGGTACTTGTTCCAGTCTTGCTTTTTGATTTTAGCAGACAGATCACTTTTTTTTTTTCCACAACTTGGAAATGGAAGTTGTTTGATCTGGAACCAAGCGACACATTGACTGAGACACGGTCCAACACGTATGAAGGAACATGAGCTGATCAGAGGTCAGATCAAACACCTCAGTCAAGTCTCTGAACCATGACTGTTAAAGATCAGACACTAATCAGTTCATTTCAATGTTTTAATCCTTTTTTAAACTTTATCATCATTTCTATCAAATCTTATTTTAGCTCAGAATACATGACAAAAAAACTCAAACAAACAGAAACAAAAAGGAGTGACGAAAAAATGAGAGAGAACAGAGGAATCACTTCAGAGACTGAGACATGTCCCTAAGAGCAGAGTGCATCAAAGCACTCGCCCTGCATCTAATCTCTCTCTCTCTCTCTCTCTCTCTCTCTCTCTCTCTCTCTCTCTCTCTCTCTCTCTCACACACACACACACACACACCACACACACACGTATGATATCACGTGTGAGGGCAGTGTGTTGCTGTGGTGTTTCATTAGCATGGCTGTGATTAATCCGCTCTGAGGTCACTCTGAAGGTGATTCCCTCAGTAACAGAGGGATGAGACACAGCTGCATCTGGAGCTGGAGCTGAGGTGGAGCTGGAGCTGAGGTGGAGCTGGAGCTGAGGTGGAGCTGGAGCTGAGGTGGAGCTGGAGCTGAGCTGGAGCTGAGCTGGAGCTGAGCTGGAGCTGAGCTGGAGCTGAGCTGGAGCTGAGGTGGAGCTGAGGTGGTCCCCCTCAGCTCCAGCTCAGCTCCAGCTGCAGATCCACCTCAGCTCCAGCTCAGCTCCAGCTCCACCTTAGCTCCACCTCAGCTCCAGCTCCACCTTAGCTCCACCTCTGTGTCTGTTGTGTTGTGTATTCACTGTAGTTAGCATGCTGGACCACCTCAACCACACGATGCACATAAAAATAAAGAGTAGAGCAGTAGAGCTTGAATGTTGCTGCAGATGAGACCTGCAGATATGAGCAGTGGAGGCTGCAGCTAAAAGCAACAAGATGAATAATGGAGATAATGGTGCTGCGGCTGTTGGAGGCTCCATGTCAGACCTGAAGGCTCCATTACTCAGCACAAAGCAGCACGAGCTGATGCTGAGTCGACGGAGTCACAGGACGTACGAGTTTTCCTCAAGCTGACGAGGAAATTGATTCTCAGCGCTTTAATTATTTCTACACAAGCTGCTTCTCCTCGTTCCTTCTCACAATCCAGTCGACTACTAAATCCAACATCCCTGACACTGAGCTGCAACTGAGGAGCCATAATGAGCCAGTTACACACACACACACACACACACACACACACACACACACACACACACACACTCAGTGCTGCCTGAAGCCATAGCCTTGGCTCGAGCCCTGTTCTCCTAGTAACATAGAAGCTATGGGCTCTGGTTCCATCAGAGCTCAGAATCTGTTCTATAATCCTCTTTGTAGCTGTGGGAATATCACACTGTGTTCCCGCTCAGATCTGGCTCCTTTCATGCTGATCTGGCAACCACAGATAGGCTGCTCTCTGATCGCTGTCTCTGCTCCACTCTCAGTATCGATGATGATGTCAGAGGATCTGCTCAACATCTCTGAAGATACTGAACAAAGCTGAGGAGGAAACAGTTCCTCATGGTCCGTCTCCTTCTGCTCTCAGTCCCATCCAGAGCCACAGAGCCACAGAGGTCCAGAGGCCCAGAGGTCCAGAAGTCCAGAGGTCCAGAGGTCCAGAGGTCCAGAAGTCCAGAGCCACAGAGATCCAGAAGTCCAGAGGTCCAGAGGCCCAGAGGTCCAGAAGTCCAGAGGCCCAGAGGTCCAGAAGTCCAGAAGTCCAGAGGTCCAGAGGTCCAGAAGTCCAGAGCCACAGAGGTCCAGAAGTCCAGAGCCACAGAGGTCCAGAGGTCCAGAAGTCCAGAGGCCCAGAGGTCCAGAAGTCCAGAGGTCCAGAGGTCCAGAGGTCCAGAGGTCCAGAGGTCCAGAGGTCCAGAGGTCCAGAAGTCCAGAGCCACAGAGATCCAGAAGTCCAGAGGTCCAGAGGCCCAGAGGTCCAGAAGTCCAGAGGCCCAGAGGTCCAGAAGTCCAGAAGTCCAGAGGTCCAGAGGTCCAGAGGTCCAGAAGTCCAGAGCCACAGAGGTCCAGAAGTCCAGAGCCACAGAGGTCCAGAGGTCCAGAAGTCCAGAGGCCCAGAGGTCCAGAAGTCCAGAGGTCCAGAGGTCCAGAGGTCCAGAGGTCCAGAAGTCCAGAGGTCCAGAGGTCCAGAAGTCCAGAGCCACAGAGGTCCAGAGGTCCAGAGGTCCAGAGGTCCAGAGGTCCAGAGGTCCAGAGGTCAATTCAGTTTGACTGCTCCTTACACAGGGGTATGGCAGAGCAGTGAGGCAGGTGAGGAGAGAGAATTAAACAGTGAAAACTACTTTAAGTGAGACTTTCAGTGACAAAACATTCAACTCCACCTGAGAAGTGCTGCTCACTAGCATCTGAGTGAGATGTAAAACATGCGAGGATTTGAACTCTCAATGATAACTACATCTCCTCCAACATATTACTATATAACTACATCTCCTCCAACATATTCAGTTGGAGCTGAGGAACGTGCTCTGCTAAGAGGAGGATGTGGTGATGTGTGAGGAGCTGCTAACGTCTGCGGAGGGAACAGGCTGGTGATGGGGTGAGATGTTTCTCCTCAGACGTGAGGCTGGAGGCCTGAAGCAGCAGCATCACCGTGACTGAGTACAACACTCAGCTCCATCAACACACAGCGTGGCTGCAGGTGGAGCCCAGCAGACAGACAGGCCTGAACAGGCCTGCAGCTGAGTCCAGGCTCACAGAAGATGTGGAACATCTCCCTCCAGACTCACGCCTCTCAAAGCAGCTGCAATACGCTAAAATGGAAACCTGAGGAGACAGGAGAGGAGCCGTTCCTCTACCCTCCTCCTTCAGCTCCAGCTCCAGCTTTCTCTGCACATGCTGCTGAGCTGTGGCGCCGCAGATGGAGCATTGTTAAATCTATATAAATATATAAAGGCCTCATCAGGGGCCAAATCCTGCGTTTAATCTCGCTGTGCACTGAATAAACTGCTTTATCAGGGGAAAGTTAATCCCCCTGTGTGTGTGTGTGTGTGTGTGTGTGTGTGTGTGTGTGTGTGTGTGTGTGTGAGAAAGAGAGAGAGAGCAAGAGAGAGAGAAAGGGGAGAGAGAGCAGGAGGAGGAGGAATGAAGCAGGAACAGTGAGGAAACTTAAAACAGAGAAATCAGTCAGTCTGTGGAGAAGCTGCTGATACTGGAGTGGAAACACCTCCACTCTGAGTGTGTGTGTGTCTGTGTGAGTGTGTGTGTGTGAGTGTGTGTGTGTGTGTGTGTGTGTGTGTGTCTG
>CM055196.1:26108020-26138020 GCA_029224185.1 Karalla daura | reverse complement strand
GACCACATTTTGATGACATGTCCCCAGTGTCCCGAGTGTCCTCTGCCTTCCCGTAAATCAGCCTCTAACATGGGGCATATCTAACCCCAAATGTCCAACATTCACAGGACGTAAAGCTAAAGACTTGGACAATGTGCAGACACTCAGGTGGACTGAGGAGGTCAGCCTGAGCAGACCTCTGCTCCTCGTCTACTCCGCGTCTGCTCCTCTTCCACATTTAGCCTCCGGGCTCATTAATACTGAGCTTTGCTCTCTGACGTCCTGCGAGGAGCAGAGTTTCAGGATCGATCAGCAGCGCTGGAATCCTGCACGTTTATGGATTGAAGGAAATTTGCTGCTCGGTTTGTTACTTAATCGGGTCTTCAGAGTGTGATCATGTTGTTAAGCATCTGATGGGACCTGAAGGCCTCACACTGTCCCCTCCAGAGACAGACTCAGCTGCTGCAGCACCGGGGTGTCTGTCTCAGCTTCTCCAAGTCTCTCTGTCTGTCTGTCTGTCTGTCTGTCTGTCTGTCTGTCTGTCTGTCTGTCTGTCTCTCTGTCTGTCTCTCTGTCTGTTGCTCATCTCACTCAGTGACTCAGGCAACAGGGACTCAGCGATAATGCAGAATAAAGATAATCTGGTACCCGGAGTCAACAAGAGTCTCAAACATCTGCAACATCTGCAGGTTGCACCTCCAGCCACGACCCGCTGCACCCCAGGAGTCACGACTTCAAGAGTTTAGGTGACATGGCTGTGTTTCTGGAGTCATACCTGCTGGACCTTCACTGTTAAACACCTCAGGACAAACGCAGCTTCAGCTCCAGCCGCAGCGACGCTGCGGCTGGAGCTGAAGCCCGAGAGTCCGAGAGTCCGAGAGGGAAAAGCTCAGAGAGGGAGGAGGAGAACCCACCTTTCTGCTGCTTGAAGGACTGGATGGAGCCGGAGTGGTGCACCATGGCTGCGGCTGCCCGGGTCCTGCCTCAGATCCTGCGGCTGGAGGAGAACCGGAGCTGGGAGCTGAGAGCGATGCTGCGTGGGAGACGCTGCTCCATCCTTTGCCTCCAGCTGCACCTGCACCAGCTCCAATCCAGCGCTGTTGTCATGGAGACGGGCGGGGGGGCGGTCCTGGACTGCACCCCCCACCCCACCGCTCCCCATCCCCACCCCTCCCCTCTCTGATTTACTGACTCCAAAACAAGCTGCAGGAAATCTCCCAGCGACACGGACCGACATCAGTCTCCATCAGCGTCAAATTTCATCAGTTCTATCGACATTTTCTCGTTAGGGGACGAACAAAGGCGCATCCCTCTTCATCAGCTCCATCACTGACCATCACTGACCATCACAGGCCAACAGCTCCTCAGAGTTCCACAGCCTCAGCAGCAGCTCCTCCTCTTCCATCATGTGGCTGAGCTTCAGTGAGGATGAAACGTGGAGCTCATGTTCAGACTCCAGAGCTCCTGCTGTGACCTTCAGCCTGAGACTCAGCAACATCAGCTACACCATGAACACCTGAAGGACAGGTCAGACACTGGCAGGTTTCAGACTCAGAGGCCTGGAGGAGACTTCACTACTGACGTACACAGACAGGGTTTTGTCTCCTCTGTGACTCCTCTGTGACCTCCTGCTTGTTGGACTCATGTCTGGGGAGATGGAAACCTGTCAGAACTTTGATGTGTGGTCAGCGGCTGCAGGAGAACATCCTATCAGAGCTCGGCTCAGTGCTGAGGTCACATCTCAGTGTCAGGAAGCAGCACAGAGGGAGGAGAGTCTGCTCCCTCCGTCTCCGCTGGAGACACCATCTGCTCTCCTCCTCTGCGCCCTCCTCCTCCTCCGGTGCCAACCCTCTGATGATGCTTTTCTTTCACTAGGTCGATAAATGAATAAATAAGTGAGCATCTCTCAGAAGGTCCAGCTTATTTCAGAGCTGCTCCCTGCTCCTCCTGCTGGGCTGGAGAGGGAGGTCAGAGCTGCAGAGGGAGGAGAACCAGGAGTGACAGGAGAACCAGAAGAACATGGAGGATCACTGCCCCCCTGTGGTCAGACAGAGAACTGACCGACTCCAGCTTCAGCTGCTCTTGTGATTACAGTGATTATTGGCCTGTGCTGGGATCATTATCAGATTAGTTCCTTGTTTTGTTCATGAGACAATCTAATACTAAAGCCCCAGTTCTGCTGCATCACAGCCTGTTGTTCCTCTGACAGGAAGTCCAGCGTTCTAGTTCTTCTCTTCCCTGGTTCTGGAGGGATCTCGTTGGACTGGGTGAACTGACCTGAGTGCTGCGCTCTGTGGGACAGTGACGAGCTGCAGGACGTAGAGCGGCTCACACATGGCATGATGGGAACTCTGTCCAGGCTGGGCGGGAAGGAGGAGCTGTCCTGACGACACGACCCTGAAAACACAACGTCATCAGAGCAGCTGGAACGCTAGGATGGAGTTTGTCTCTGTTCTCCTGGTAACATAGAAGCTATGAACTCTGGCTCCAGCAAAGCCTCACAGTCTGTTCCACAATCCTTCATCTCTGGAGACTCACGCTGAGCTCCACTCTGACCATGATCAGAGGAGCTTCGCAACAAACAGAGGAGGAGGAGCAGCAGGAGGAGAAGCAGCAGAAAGAGGAAGGGCTCTCCCCTTCTCTCCATCCATTAAAGCAGGAGGAGGAGCAGGAGGAGCCTCCTACTCTACAGAGGAAGGTCTCTCAGCTTCTCTCCATCCATTAGATTAGAGCTTCAGCTCTAAGTGCAGCATTCTGCTGTCCTGCAGCTTCCAGCCAGGCAGACTGGAGCTGGATCGATTGATGAGCAGGTGCTTCCTGCATCAACTTCCAGGAAAATCGATTACTTATTTAAACAAATACATTTCCAGGCTCAGGGTCACCAAACTCTGAGTCTGTGATGAGATGCTGAGCAAAGTGCAGCTCCATTAACCTCCTAAATGTACCTCAGGGTCTGAGAGGAGCAGCACAGACAATTCCTATCAGATCCTTGATGATTAAACTGCAGCTACGACGCAGACTCCTCCTCTGAGAGGAAACAGTTCTACCTGAAGCTGGGACGATCCCAACAGGTGATTCTGCAGAAACTCTGTGGCACCTGTAACAAATATGAGTGCAAAACGTTCAAGTTAAAAAGCAAAAGTAAAAGTCAAACTGCTGCTCTGTTGACCCGAAGCCAGACGAAGTCGAGAAGAAAAGCAACCTTACAAAATAAAAACCTAAAAAGACTTTAAATTATACATAAATGTGAATATCCTGCCTAGAGCTACCTGATCTGTTCTGCTCTGTTCGATTCTACTCTAGCTGTCAGATGAAGAGACTGATCACATCCTCGTGGTGTTTTGCAGCGTCACAGTGTTTACGTTGACCCAGTGAACGTGCGAGGCTGTTTAGAATGAGATTGTGTCTGATGAGGAGAAAGTAGAGTGAACGTCTCCTCTAGCATCAGTGTTACTCAGCTGAGCTGAGGTTGATGCTTCTGCACCTCTGAGGCTCTGGCCCATCACTCATAGATGTTCCACCAAATCTTTGAAGAGCACACATAAAAAAGTGAACTCAGTGAATTGAATAAAAATGTGAAGTCAGATGGTTGAGATGTTCCAGATCAGCAGTGGAACCTCCTCCAGTCAGGAGGATGAATGTTCTGTTCTGAAATGTGTTACCCTGACCCTAACCCTTCACTGAAGCAGAGAAACATGTGAAACAACAGTAGAGACGTGTAGAGGACATGTCTCCAGGGACCTGTGGTCCTGTAGCTCCAGCCTCAACACCAGGCTCATGATGTTCTCTACCAACGGCTCCAACCAGCCAGAACCAGGCTGCAGCAGAACCTCATGATAGCAGGTCCAGCCTCAGAAGACACCTGGCCTGCAGCTCTGTGTCCTCTCTGGAGAACCACACACACTGATCACTGAGCGAGGCTGTTTGAGGCAACCTCTGAGGAGGGCAGCCTCAGGTCCTCCTGAGGACCAGGCTCTGGTCCTGGCTCTCCAGCTCAGGATGTGGGGGCAGAGTCTCATGGGAAGGTCAATAGAAGAGGAGAGTCTCAGCTTCTCAGGGACCAGTTAGTCATAAGTCACCTTGAAACAGTCCTGTTACCTACTGACACCACTGCACTTTACTTTTATTGTGCTTTATTGCTGTTTTATGATCTGTTATGATTGTATTTATGTTTATATTCTAAATATGGAAATCAATGCAGTTCAATTCAATTCAGTTCAGTTTAGTTCAGTGAGGATGTGGGTCTGTAGCAGACCAGAACAACAACTGCTTCAGTCACTCAGCTCAACACGACTACATCACACACGTGTCTCCTGGACATCTGCACATTGAACCCAGATGAAGAGTTTGTCTCTGACCTCCTGGAGAGACGTGCTCCAGACCACTGACAGCTTCACATCCAAGGAACGAGAGACACAGACAGAAAAGTCAAACTACCTCTGGCTGCGACTCTGCTTCATGCTTCAGCCTCCAGGTCACAGTTCACTCCATCCTCCTCCTCCTGCTCCTCCTACTCCTCCTGCTCCTCCTGCTCCTCCTACTCCTCCTGCTCCTCCTGCTCCTCCTGCTCCTCCTGCTCAAGCAGCGAGACTCCAGAGCAGCTAATAAAAGCTGCAGGAGTCAGAGCTCATTAAAGCCAGCGATGTTGAGCATGTTTTGCGGGAGTGACGCTCGGCTCGCTGCAGCCACAAACATGTCCGCAGTGAGCTCAGAGACACGTGAAGTCACGTATGTGACTCTGACTGTTCACCCTGCAGCCCAAAGGGAGGAGCGCCTGTCTGTCCTCCTTCAGTAATACTCCTTTAACTATCCTGCTCATACAGTCATCCATTCATTCATCTATCCTGTCATGAACAAATGAGTCCTGGGGGATCAGTTATCATCAGGTAGATCTGCTGCATGTAGAACTGCTCTCTTCTCCTAAAGAAACCTTTCAGTGGAAAGAATCTTTAAAGAGAAGGAAACATGTCCGTTCATCATTCTACCAGATGTTCAAAGAACGAGCTGAATATCTTACTGAAACACTGAAAGATTTCAGAGTCCACAGAGACTTAGACTTAAACTGTTACAGAGAGGTGGACATACCTGAGGGGCTGCTGGTCTTCACCTCCATCTCCTCCTCCAGCTCTTCCAGATCACATCCTCTTCAGGAACTTTGAGCTCAGAGCAGGTGCAACTACAGAGCAGGCAGTGCAGCCGAGCAAGATTAGGGGCGGAGCCTAACATGACAACATTAAACTCTCAGGATATTGATCTGAGTATTGATCAGACAGAGCTGCTGCTGCATCAGTCAGTCAGTGAGAGACAGACAGACAGACAGACAGACAGACAGACAGACAGACAGACAGACAGACAGACAGACAGACAGACAGACAGACAGACAGGGAAAAAGACTTTCGCCTTAACACACGTACAAACAAACTCAAATACAGTTCTTTTCCAACTGCAATAGGCACCCTCAATGTTGTAAAAAAAAAATTTGTCTTTGATGATGGTAGATAGGACTGAATGATAGCACTGATGTTGCAATGTCAATGTCAAGAGAGAACCATTCTATTCTATTCTATTCTATTCTATTCTATTCTAAAGAAAGTTGATTGATCAGAACAAAGTGAGAATCAGAACAGAAAAAAAATCAAAGCAAAATCTCATACAACCAATACGGATTTTCTTTGTAAAACATCAACCTTAAAAAGATAAAAAATCAGCTGGATGGAAGTGAGACAGGTCAGTGCTAAAATATTTAAATTTACTTCTCAGTTCACTATCATGAAGTCTTAGTTTCCAAAGACAGATCACATCTAATGTTTGATCATCATATAATCTAATCCTCATTCTACACAGCTCTTTAGTTACTTAACTCGTACTGTCTTTCTAATTTATTCACAATACTATCGTGTAATTATTTACATGTCTTTGTCACTTTAATTAGTTGTATATTGCTACGTTGTGCGTTTATGTTGTTATCATGTTGTCTGATGTGTAGCTAGACTAGCAAAGTAAGAATTTCATTGCATTGTCTGAACCACTATATTCTAACAATGCACATGCGGAAAAAGTATATCTTGACTCTGTTTGCCACTAGGAACATGGCGGAGAGGCCGACGTTAGCTGCCGTAAATAACACTGAAGCGACGCGTTCGCCCATGCGCAGTAGGGCTGTTGTTTCCGGGTGTGGACAGCAGTGACAGCTCGCAGCTCCGCAGCCCCAGACCCCGTGGACCAGACCCCAGACGTCGGCCTCAACCCGGGCCTCAACCCGGGCCTCAACCCGCTTCTTTCCCCGGTTCTGCTCTGGTTGTCGTCCGGATGTCGCGGCGGTTCGGCAGGTGTGGGAACAGCGACCCCCTGGAGCGGCTGTAGCCGCTTCCAGCTGCTGATTCCCGGCGAAGAGGAGCCATTAGGTCCGCTGTAGCCATTAGCTCCTGGAGCTGCTTCTCCTCTTACTCCTCTTCCCCCACCCCCGTGCTCCCCCCACTACCCCCCCACCTCCTCCGGGTGCTGGTTCGGACTCTACCCTGTAGTTACTGTGTCTTGTCCCGGCAGAATGGGGATGTGTCTGCCCTGCCTCGGAGGAGCCGCGGACGACGTGGTGGTGACTCCAGACCCGGTGAGACTTCACCCCCACACCCACTGGAGACCAGACCCAGTAGAGACTGACCCCACACCCACTGGAGACCAGACCCAGTAGAGACTGACCCCACACCCACTGGAGACCAGACCCAGTAGAGACTGACCCCACACCCACTGGAGACCAGACCCAGTAGAGACTGACCCCACACCCACTGGAGTCAGACCAGACCCAGTAGAGACCGACCCCACACCCACTGGAGTCAGACCAGACCCAGTAGAGACCGACCCCACACCCACTGGAGTCAGACCAGACCCAGTAGAGACCGACCCCACACCCACTGGAGTCAGACCAGACCCAGTAGAGACCGACCCCACACCCACTGGAGTCAGACCAGACCCAGTAGAGACCGACCCCACACCCACTGGAGTCAGACCAGACCCAGTAGAGACCGACCCCACACCCACTGGAGTCAGACCAGACCCAGTAGAGACCGACCCCACACCCACTGGAGTCAGGCCAAGGTGTGAGTCCTCAGGTGTCTCACAGGTGTCTCTGTGTTTCAGGAGACCAGGAGGAGACAGCTGGCTGAGGCTGCAGAGAAGAGGCAGAAGGAGGTGAGTCCAGTTGTTCACACCTGAGAACTCAGCTGACCGAGGTTTGTTTAGAACTCATGTTCAGATCCAGCGGTCCTGTAAGGAACACCATGAAGGTGTTCAAAGACCTGCACCTCAACAGTCCAACAGCTCAAACCTTGTGGTCAGTAGCATTTCTTCAGGTGAAAGATGTTACGTGATCACATGGTCACATGATCAGCTCAGAGTCAGTCTGTCTCAGTCAGATCCCGGGTCTCTGGGTCTCTGGCCCGTTGGTGAGTGATGTTTTCATTGTGCAGAGAAGCCGCTCACACACCCGCAAGAGACAGGTGAAGGTCCCAAGGTGAGTACGACCGGACTGGACCGGACCGGACTGGGCCGGACTGGGCCGGACCGGACCGGACCGGACCGGACCGGACTCGGCCGGACCGGACCAGACTGTGCCGGACTGGACCGGGCCGGACCGGACTGGGCCGGGCCTCCTCCAGTCTGATCAGCAAATCAGTTGCTGTCAGCAAACACAGCTTTGCTCCAAGGCTGTTTACATTGTTCACTCTACACTGACTGTTCACACTCTACACTCTGACTGTTCACACTCTACACTGACTGTTCACACTCTACACTCTGACTGTTCACACTCTACATGCCGGCTGTTCACACTCTACACTCTGACTGTTCACACTCTACACTCTGACTGTTCACACTCTACACTCTGACTGTTCACACTCTACACTGACTGTTCACACTCTACACTCTGACTGTTCACACTCTACACTCTGACTGTTCACACTCTACACTGACTGTTCACACTCTACACTCTGACTGTTCACACTCTACATGCCGGCTGTTCACACTCTACATGCCGGCTGTTCACACTCTACATGCCGGCTGTTCACACTCTACACTCTGACTGTTCACACTCTACACTGACTGTTCACACTCTACACTCTGACTGTTCACACTCTACACTGACTGTTCACACTCTACACTCTGACTGTTCACACTCTACACTGACTGTTCACACTACACTCTGACTGTTCACACTCTACACTGACTGTTCACACTCTACACTCTGACTGTTCACACTCTACACTCTGACTGTTCACACTCTACACTGACTGTTCACACTCTACACTCTTGACTGTTCACACTCTACACTCTGACTGTTCACACTCTACACTGACTGTTCACACTCTACATGCCGGCTGTTCACACTCTACATGCTGACTGTTCACACTCTACATGCCGGCTGTTCACACTCTACATGCCGGCTGTTCACACTCTACATGCCGGCTGTTCACACTCTACACTCTGACTGCTCACACTCTACATGCCGGCTGTTCACACTCTACATGCAGGCTGTTCACACTCTACACTCTGACTGTTCACACTCTACATGCCGGCTGTTCACACTCTACATGCTGACTGTTCACACTCTACATGCCGGCTGTTCACACTCTACATGCCGGCTGTTCACACTCTACATGCCGGCTGTTCACACTCTACACTCTGACTGCTCACACTCTACATGCCGGCTGTTCACACTCTACATGCAGGCTGTTCACACTCTACACTCTGACTGTTCACACTCTACACTGACTGTTCACACTCTACACTCTGACTGTTCACACTCTACACTGACTGTTCACACTCTACACTCTGACTGTTCACACTCTACACTGACTGTTCACACTACACTCTGACTGTTCACACTCTACACTCTGACTGTTCACACTCTACACTGACTGTTCACACTCTACATGCCGGCTGTTCACACTCTACATGCTGACTGTTCACACTCTACACTCTGACTGCTCACACTCTACGTGCCGGCTGTTCACACTCTACATGCAGGCTGTTCACACTCTACACTCTGACTGTTCACACTCTACACTGACTGTTCACACTCTACACTCTGACTGTTCACACTCTACACTGACTGTTCACACTCTACACTCTGACTGTTCACACTCTACACTGACTGTTCACACTCTACACTGACTGTTCACACTCTACATTCTGACTGTTCACACTCTACACTCTGACTGTTCACACTCTACATGCCGGCTGTTCACACTTCCCTCTGTCTCTGAGCCATGTTGCTTTTCCTGCTTTTCCTGGTTGTGCGCTGCGTGTCTCCTGGAGCGGCTGAGCAGCATGTCGAGCGTTTCCAGCGGGACGTTTGACTGAGCCTGTCAGGTGTGTGAGTCTGACCCTCCCGCTGTCTGTGTCAGACCACGTACAGGGGCGTTAAAAACCCAGACGCAGTCGAGAGGAAGAGGAAGAAGCAGGAGGAGATGGAGAAGCAGGCGGTGACCACGTCTGCGTCTGGAGGCGGCGGCTTGAAGGTTCGTTCTGCTGCTGGTAGTTTTAATCAACCGGATTGTAGCCCCTGAAACTAATTAGCACATTATCTTTTCCCAGTAATTGTTTTGAATGAGTTAAATATTTTGCAGCCAGTCTGTTAGAAATGGGACAAACAATGACTGTGTCACATGATCACCTTCAGCCTTCATGTTGTAAAGTGTCTGGAGCGGAGCGTTCCCACACTAGTTACCGTGTTGTTACTGTTACTATCATTGTACACTCTAGTCCACCTCTCAACCCTGTGTGAGTATAGTTTTAGTTCATGTTTTCCAGTGAAATCAGTCATTCAGAAGTCTAAACAGTTCCAGGGCTTGAAGTTAACTTCTGAAGCTCTGGTCCTGCTTCAGAATGAGAAGCTCTGAGATGTGTGACGGTGCTGTGTCTGCTCCCAGTGGCAGGTGGGCTGAGCGCTGCTGCCGACGGCCGGCTCAAGTCTGACTACCAACCACGTTCTGCTGCAAGATGACCTGAAGGTGTTTGACCTGCTGTCCACTTTAGATAACGTTTCTTAGCCTCTAGTACGAAGTTCACAGACCAACAGCTGCAGATGCTTGAAGCTCTCCACAGTGTGTGGAGGCTGCAGCTGGAGCTGAGGCTCCACAGGCCGGAGGTCCAGCAGAACCTGCTGACCTGGCAGATCCACCCCTCAGCCCCTCACTGCTGGTTGCTATCAGCCAGGATCAGCCTTTAGTGCAGTCTGCACAGCTCGGCTCACATGCCTCACTCAGCCACAGGTTGTTTACAGACGCTCCTGGAGCTCACAGCGGGAGCAGCTTCTTGCCTTCTCCTTGTTTGGAGCTCTGCGAGCTGCGGACGTGTTTCTACGGCCTGAGCTCAGGTTTTCTACCGGTAGCAGACGAGCCCTGGAAGAAGAAGTGAGTTGAGCCGATCACTGTTGAACGTGGAGGTCAAAGCTGGAGCAGCAGCTCCAGGATGGCTGCGAACACCTCGACGAGGCCGGCCTCTGCACTTCTCCCTTCATCCAAGCCTTTCTGGTTTTCTCTGCGCTGTTTGAACTGATTGCATTGAATATATAACATTTAGTGTATGCACAACACTGAGTCATGCCTGCTCGATTGAAACTAGACCTGGAATGTGTTTGTGAGTTGCTGTGGTGTGAACAGCAGATATTAAGCGTGTAACCTGAAGGGACAGAATCATATGAAGAGGTGCAGTTTGTAACGTCTTAGCTCTGCTTCTGCTTGAATGAGTGACCTACTGCCTTCACCTCATCCTCCACACCTCTGATGCTCCACATTTTGTGAGGAGCACATCCAGCCAACGTTTGCTACAATAAACAACGTTTCTGCTACTGTTGTGTCGACGTCATGACTGCATAGCGATGAGTCGAGCTCAGAGGAGTCGGTTAGAGCCGAGCGTTTCCAGAGTTTAGTCAGAAGAATGACAGAAAGACAACATCAGATTTTGACACTTTATTGAAAATTTACATCTAGAAACACTAAACATCTACAATTGGACCCAAAGCTGTGATTATCTGAAGTTTTCGGTCAGTTAAATCTATGAATAATGTGAATGTACGCTGCAGAAGGTGGTCTGTTTCAGTGACTGACCTCCAGGGGGCAGCAGAGCTGCAGCACCCACTGTTCTCAGGAGGAACACAACTGGTTATCAAAATGTTATCAAAAGTGATCAAAGTATAGAAAAAGTTGCATAGAGTAATTGTTCATTATGTAAACAACCGATGTTTTCATTTCTCAGCCCAACAAGAACTCGATCATGAAAGTAAGAAGCAAAAGACCTTCTAAACATTTCTGAGCGTGTTTGGTTTGAGGAGACAGGCCTGTGAGAGTTTGGTCAGACCTCCTCCTCCTCCTTCTCCTCCTCCTCCTCCTCCTCCTCCTCACCTTCATCACTTCTACAATCAGGAGATCTACAGATGATGAACAACTTAACTCTCATGCACCGTTAAGAAGAAAATCCCCAATTTACTATTAGAGACAAAAACAAACAACAAAAACTGTAAAAATAGATCAGTATTTAATATAATAGATGGCCCAAGCCTTTATGGGGCCCAAAGCAAGATTTGGGGCCCCCCAACCACCGTCAGGGAGTCACCTGTGTTTGCCCAAGACCAATTCTGTAAAAAGTGTAGATAAAGCTGTGACCAAACTAGTCTTTTAAAGTTTAATGTCTTCAAAAATCCCTCGCTTTGTGGGCCCCTTAGTCCCCATGGGGCCTCAGGCAGGCTCTGTATCAGACATATGTCTGTGTGTGTGTGTGTGTGTATTATATAGATAGATAGATGTATCATGTATTTTTACAGCTGTTATGGTCGTTTTTGACCCTAACATTGAATTAGGGTTTTTTTTACCTACAGTGTGTTTTGACCGTAAGAAATGCTATAAATCAGATTTTTGAGTTGTGCATAAAAAATATGATTCTTGACTGAACATTTCTTTAGTCTGATGTAATATTGTTATGTTTCGGGATAAGTTAGAGTAAAATATCCCCCAGGAGGATAAATATCCCCCATCAGGACATTCCTCAGGTTATTGGATTGATTTGATTTGTCAGGGGCCTGGACAGAGCAGGTGTGTGTGTGTGTGTGTGTGTGTGTGTGTGTGTGTGTGTGTGTGTGTGTGTGTGTGTGGCCCCGGCCCCCCAGGGTCACTTCTTGCTGCGGTAGTGAGCAGACACCACCAGGTAGCTGTCGGGGCCCTGGTCCCTGAGGCCGGGCCCCCGGCTGCTGCCCAGCGGGGACGTCTTGCCCTCCACCCTGGAGAACTGCAGCATGCGGCAGGGGTCGTGCTTCAGCAGGTAGCTCTCGAAGGTCTCCCAGCCCCCCCCCACACGCACCATCACATGCTTGTTGTGCAGCATCTGGAGAGACACACACGGTGGGCAGATCAGACCAGGGAGGACGCTACCTGGTCCAGGTCTGACCGGGGGAGACAGGTTCTCTGAAGGTCCCACAAGACTGGGGGTGTTTGCACAGGTTCTCTGAAACTTGTCAATGTTTTTGTATCTGGACTAAATTATCTCTCCAGAAAAAACCTCAGGTATGCAAAGTATCGTCTACTTATCTACTACTTGTCATGACTAATACTATTCAGTTGCTGTCTCACTACTCATTCGTTGTGTGTGTGCTCTGTATTGTGAATGTGACTTTGGTTGCTGATAATTTAGCCTCAGGATAAATAAAGTTCTCATCTTCGTTTATATCATCCTTAGAAGTTTAAAAACTGTTTAGTGTTTCTGTCTTTTTCATCAAGTATCTTATCAATCCATCAACATCACCATCGTCGTTATTGTACATCACATTCACAGATTGATAATTGTCTCCTATCAGGTCTGGAGCCACACACAGAGGATCTGAGCATAGGTGTGTGTGTGTGTGTGTGTGTGTGTGTTGTGCTGTAGGTCCAGCTGTGGCCAGAAGGTGGCAGCAGAGCGCAGCAGCTTGATCAGCTGTAGACTCTGGAGGAGGATTTGATCTGGTCCTGCAGCCTGCAGCTTCCTGCTCTGGCTGCCATGGAGACATCTACTGGTTCGCTCAGAGCAGGAAATTAGGAAATTAAAGGTGTTGGAGGCTCAGACTCACATTCCCCAGACGCTGAGGGCATGAAACCTCCCAGCCTCATTAAGAGGCTGTTAAGCTCCTCCAGGAGCAGCCCTTCAGCTCCACTCAGAGCTGCAGAATAAAGGCTGTTTGCAGCAGGGCCAGAGTTCAGACAAATGCCAAACTAAATGGTCTGATAAAAAGGGTAAACGACACCGTGGTACCGTCCCCTCAGACGAGGGCGTCCTGCCCCGGAGCAGCTCAACATCCAACATTTATAAGCCTCTTACAGGAATCAATCAGAGGGCTGAGCGGGGCGAGCGGGGCGAGCGGGGCAGCCTCCAATCAGCCGCTCCACGCCTGCAGGCGCTGCGGCTGAGACGTAATGGAGCTGCTGGTGTACAGGCCTTCAATCATCTGCTGAGGGACACGGGGGGGCTGAGGCTACATGCACCTCATCTCCTCCAGGACGAGAAGGTCACTCTCAGATAATTGAGGAGAGGACGGAGACGGCCTGGGAGTTGTGCTGAGCAGCAGCTGCTGGGAGTGAGGACGGAGAACAGCTTGGTTCTTCATCTCTCACAGCTTTGCTCTGTTCAGATGAAGCTTCTCAGACTGACCGAGCTCACACACATCCCAGGAGGAGGCTCCTGACTCTATGTGCGGATATCTACGTATGTTGCCTTATGTTAACTCAACAGATAGATGCATACTGGAGCTGAGTGAGGAAAGGTTTGCACAGTGTGAATCTGCAGTGAACGTGTTGGTGTGGACCAGCACTGAACACCTCCTCCACTCGTCCTTGGTTGCTCAGCAACACAGTGAAGAGAGTCGGGAACGTTCACATTCTCGTCGGCACCTCGCTGACATTGTTCCATCTGGAACTCACAGCCAGTTCATTTTCCTCACTTCTATTTCATTCATTTTTCTGAGGATGAATTTTGATTTGGTTTCAACATCTGTTGCTGCAACACACTAAGCTGACAGCAGGGGGAACCCAAGAGCTCACTGTCCTCTGGAGAGCTGAGGTTCTCCATCCTGAAGGTTCTCCATCCTGAAGGTTCTCCATCCTGAAGGTTCTCCATCATATCTGAGTCATCCTACATTTGGGTTTGGCAGGAAACAGTCTGAGCACTGACTGGGAACTGAATCTGGAATCATCCTGGATCAGAATCAGGATGTGGATCAGGATGTGGATCAGGATGTGGATCAGGATGTGGATCAGGATCAGGATCAGGATCAGGATGGGGATCAGGATCAGGATGAGGATGTGGATCAGGATCAGGATGAGGATGTGGATCAGGATCAGGATCAGGATGAGGATGTGGATCAGGATCAGGATGGGGATCAGGATGAGGACATGGATCAGGATCAGGATGTGGATCAGGATCAGGATGAGGATGTGGATCAGGATCAGGATGTGGATCAGGATCAGGATGAGGATGTGGATCAGGATCAGGATCAGGATCAGGATGTTGGTCAGGATGAGGATGGGGATCAGGATGAGGACATGGATCAGGATCAGGATGGGGATCAGGATCAGGATGAGGACATGGATCAGGATGTGGATCAGGATGAGGATGAGGATGTGGATCAGGATCAGGATCAGGATGTGGATCAGGATGAGGATGGGGATCAGGATGAGGACATGGATCAGGATGTGGATCAGGATGAGGATGAGGATGTGGATCAGGATCAGGGTCCGGGTGGAGGTGGCCTCTCCTCACACAGAGGGTTATTGATGGTGTGTGCGTGCTGCTATGTGCTGTGTGGGAGCTCTGAGGCCTCATTGTTATCACGTCCAACCTCACCACAGACTCCGAGAGACTGGAGCTATTTTAGAGCTTTTCTCTGATTATCTCATGAAGGCTTCAGCCCAGTAAACACTGCAGAGTCATCTTCAGCTGCAGTTTCACTGTTATTCACTGTTCGATTATCACACGGTTCACTGTTTGACTTCACTTCATCTCAGAATCATCTTTACTACTTTTATTCAGGAGTTAATCCAGTATTTGCTGTTTCTAATCTTTCTATGTCATTTTGATTGGACGGTAAACTAAAAGTATGTGAAGTACACACAAAAATACTTACAGCTCTGTCCAGTCCTTGTACGGGAGGGGTAGTTGGATTACTATGTATGAATGAGTTAGTCAGACAGTGGGAGGTGTAGTAACGACTCTCTACACAGGGATTGGTTCATTACAAACACCTGAAGCTGTTTGTAACTCACCCGGATAAAAAGCATCTTCTCTCCAACCCGGTATCGACCCTGTGACTGTCTCTCAACACAGAATTTATTTGGACACCTGCAGGGGGGGTCGTTAGTGATGTGTTTTACCTGTAACACACACACACACACACACACACACACACACACACACACACATTAGGGCTGTGTCCAGCAGAGATGAAGCCAGATGTGCAGCACAGCAGCCTCACCGCATCGTCCAGCAGCTTCCCAGTGCTTCTCTTACTGGACGTCGCCAGTTTGGTGGGAGTCGGGCAGGGGGAGGGGGCGGGGGAGGGGGTGGGGGAGGCGGCAGGGGAAGGGTTGGGGGTGGAGGTGGGAGACACAGAGGAGGACAGAGGCTGGGGCTGGGCAGGGGAGACGGGGGAGGGAGGCGGTGGGGGAGCCTCCTCCTCCTGCTCGATCTCCCTCTCCAGCTTGATGAGACCAGGAGGCTCCACGTTGTACCTGCAGCACAATCCCAGAGGAGGCAAAACTGAACTTAAGTAGAAGTACACACTGTGAAAAAATGTACTGCAAGTACTCATTCAACTCCATTACTCAAGTTAAAGAAAGAAGGTGTTCGTTTTTACATTATTTGTCACTTTTGTTTTAATCAACTTTATAATTATAATATTAATTAAATATTTAATACTCAATGAAAGCAAAAAAAAAAAGTTTTTCTTGACTGCACTTAACCATGTTCTTAGTTAAGGCCACGGATGCTGTCTTACATCGTGTTGTCATCCAGGGATGCTGAAAAAGGGTTAGGGTTAGGGTTAGGGCTAGGGCTAGGGCTAGGGCTGGGGTTAGGGTTAGGGCTAGGGCTAGGGCTAGGGTTGGGGTTAGGGTTAGGGTTAGGGCTAGGGCTAGGGTTAGGGTTAGGGTTAGGGCTAGGGCTAGGGCTAGGGTTGGGGTTAGGGTTAGGGTTAGGGCTAGGGCTAGGGTTAGGGCTAGGGTTAGGGTTAGGGCTAGGGCTAGGGTTGGGGTTAGGGCTAGGGTTGGGGTTAGGGCTAGGGTTAGGGTTAGGGCTAGGGTTGGGGTTAGGGTTAGGGTTAGGGCTAGGGTTAGGGTTAGGGTTAGGGTTAGGGTTAGGGCTAGGGCTAGGGTTAGGGCTAGGGTTAGGGTTAGGGCTAGGGCTAGGGTTGGGGTTAGGGCTAGGGTTAGGGTTAGGGCTAGGGTTGGGGTTAGGGTTAGGGTTAGGGCTAGGGCTAGGGCTAGGGCTAGGGTTAGGGTTAGGGTTAGGGTTAGGGCTAGGGCTAGGGCTAGGGCTAGGGCTAGGGCTGGGGTTAGGGCTAGGGTTGGGGTTAGGGCTAGGGTTGGGGTTAGGGTTAGGGTTAGGGCTAGGGCTAGGGTTAGGGTTAGGGTTAGGGTTAGGGCTAGGGCTAGGGCTAGGGTTAGGGTTAGGGTTAGGGCTAGGGCTAGGGCTAGGGTTGGGGTTAGGGCTAGGGTTAGGGTTAGGGCTAGGGCTAGGGTTGGGGTTAGGGCTTGGGTTGGGGTTAGGGCTAGGGTTAGGGCTAGGGTTAGGGCTAGGGTTAGGGCTAGGGCTATATGCAGTATATGCATTAGATGCAGTAGATGCAGTAGATGCAGTAGATGCAGTAGATGCAGTAGATGCAGTATATGCAGTAGATGCAGTATATGCAGTAGGTGCAGTATATGCAGTAGATGCAGTAGATGCAGTATATGCAGTCGGTGCAGTATATGCAGTAGGTGCAGTATATGCAGTAGATGCAGTAGATGCAGTAGATGCAGTTGGTGCAGTATATGCAGTATATGCAGTAGATGCAGTAGATGCAGTATATGCAGTAGATGCAGTAGATGGAGTTGGTGCAGTAGATGCAGGAGGTGCAGTATATGCAGTAGATGCAGTTGGTGCAGTATATGCAGCAGATGCAGTAGATGGAGTTGGTGCAGTATATGCAGTAGGTGCAGTATATGCAGTAGATGCAGTAGATGCAGTATATGCAGTAGATGCAGTATATGCAGTAGATGCAGTATATCCAGTAGATGCAGTATATGCAGTAGATGCAGTAGATGCAGTAGATGCAGTAGATGCAGTAGATGCAGTAGATGGAGTTGGTGCAGTAGATGCAGGAGGTGCAGTATATGCAGTAGATGCAGTATATCCAGTAGATGCAGTATATCCAGTAGATGCAGTAGATGCAGTAGATGCAGTAGATGCAGTAGATGCAGTATATGCAGTAGGTGCAGTAAAGTTTTCCTGGACAGAACCTGGCCTCAGTGCGTTCTCACCGAGCTGCGATCCGGCCCAGCTCCAGGAGACACAGACACACCTCCCGAGGCTGCTTGTGAAGGACTGCAGGAGGAGATCAGAGGTTAGACACACACACACACACACACACACACACAGCTCACAGACGCTCTGTGGTAACAGGAGACAGGTGAAGATGAGTGGCTGTGATGTTCAGTGTTCTTCATGCTCCTGTTTGATTCCACATCGTCTTAAGTTTAATGTCCACGATGAGAGTGGAGACGTCACGTCTATGGCTGAGCTGACAAGTCCTCCAGAGACAGACAAGGAGACAGAGAGACAGAGGGACAGAGAGACAAGGATACAGAGGGACAGAGGGACAGAGAGCGAGACAGAGAGACAAGGATACAGAGAGACAGGGAGACAGAGACGGAGACACAGAGACAGAGCCAGGGAGACAGAGAGACAGGGAGACAGAGACAGAGAGACAGAGCAGAATTGTTGCCATCCTGTGTGTTTGCTACTCTCTCTCTATTGTCCTCTCTGTGTAGACTGTCCTCTCTGTGTAGACTGTCCTCTCTGTGTTGACTGTCCTCTCTGTGTAGACTGTCCTCTCTATGTTGACTGTCCTCTCTGTGTAGACTGTCCTCTCTGTGTTGACTGTCCTCTGCTTTGCCTCGGTCTACGCACCGTTAGTCAGAAATGACCGGAATGTGTGTGTTGGAGGTATTTCTGACAGCAGAGGTTCACATACTGCACATCTGATCTAAGGTCAGTCTCCAACATGTCTCCATGACAACATGTGAAGAGGAGGAGACTGACCAGCACAAGGATGAGGAAGAGAGGGACGTACCCCACCCCCACACACACACATCTGTCTGCGCCAACCTGCTGCAGGTGGAGCTCAGCCTGCGCTCCCTCTGAGCTCTGATTGGCTGTCGGGGGAGCAGGGGCGGAGCCTGGGACGTGACACCTGAATGTAGCACCTAATTGTTCCACCCTGTCCTCTGTGTGTGTGTGTGGTGCAGACTGTGCTGTGACCCCCTCCAGGGAACTCACCCAGATCCTCAGACTCAAACAGACACGTCTCCCCGACTCCCACCTGGCGACACCAGGTCAGGAAGTTGGCCGTGTTGTCTCTGGCGAAGAAGGACCTGGAGGGGGCGCTGCGTCGACACGGGATCCTGCGCTGGGGAACACTCTGGGACGCGCACACACACACACACACACACACACACACACACACACACACACACACACACACACACACACACACACAGGTCAACACTCTGGAACTGGAACTCTGAGCAGAATATCAGATGAACGAGCCTGGACGCTGGACTGAACATGTCTTCTGAAAACAAACGTCCGTCAGGGTGATTTGTGCAGAATTTCCATCAAAACACAGTCACACTCTGTGCCTGATGGGTTCTCCATCTGCTCCCAGCCCAGGACCAGGGAGTGAAGGACGCAGGTCAGTATGGGAGCAGAGGGCTGGAGGACTGTGATTTGGGATCAGATGACATGCGTATGGGCTGCAGCCCCCACACGGTCTGTTTGGGGAGATTTATGCGCCTTGCTGTGGTTTCATACAGGATATGTGCGTCTGCTATGAGAAAGGTGCAGTGAGCTCATGCTGGAAATATGCAGGCTTTTGTGGGTACTTTTCTTTTCTTTCCAGGCTCCTTTTGACTCTCTCTGGAATCCTCTCTGTTGTTGAATTACTTTGCATTCCTGGAGAAATAACGCGGGCCACGTTGCCAGCGTTGTTTGATCTCACAATCAGAAAGGCTAAAGTTATTACGGCCGGCATGCCGAGCTATCCGCACCTTTACATTTGGAAGATATTAAGTTTAAAAAGACAGGAAGAAATAATAAGGAGAAGGAAGGAAAATAACTTCTATTCTTTGATTGTGGGAGACGATAAGGTGGTCATGTGCGTTTAGTGAGACAAAGACTGTGTTGAGCTGCTGCTGAACATGAAGCAGCCGCAGCTTAACGTAGCTTAGCATCAAGGCTGGAGGACGCTCTCTGCTCTGCTCTCCAACTCTGTGGTCTCCTGGGAGAGCGGCAGGTCAGTTTTTACGTTGTTTTTGTTGTATTTTGTCTGGATCGAGCTGTGGGTGCTTTCGTGACCTGAGGACCGAGCCAGCAAAGACTTGACCTGTCTCCAGGCTCTGCGCTAAGCTACGCTAACCAGCTCAGACCGACATGGAGTGGTGTTCAGTCACACTGTCATCCTCTCACAAATGCTACTGCCAGACTGAACGATAAAGACCTCAGCATCATGTAATTACTTGAGAGGTTAAACGCGAGATGATGGAGACGAGAGGTTTGAGGCAGCAGCTCATGGACGTGATTCAGCTGAATCCTTCCTGATGCTGTGACTCAGTGGTCGAGGTCGCACAGCAGCACGATCGTCTGGAACGATCTGGACAGTCAGATTCCTCGTTTGGAGACATGCTCAGTGGAACAAAGGCCAGGTCACCAGGAGACAAGCATCTGATGTTATGATGTAAAAGCAATCAATCTTATGTTGAAATGATCTAAAACCACATTTTCTTATTTCAAGATCAAATGTTGTTACAATGTTGTTACATCCCTAACATCACAATCTCACTTTATAATGTCAAAAATATTGTTAAAACATGAAAAACTACGATATGACAATAAAGTTTTCTTGTGGCTCTGTGACTCTGAGCCCTGGACGCTGGACATCTGCTCGACGTGGGCGGAGGCAGCAGCTCCACAGATCCAGATCTCTGCTGCCACACACTTCAAAGCAGACGGAAGTTCTCTTTAAAGTGGTGAAATATTATTCATCACCTAAACAAGCTGCTCAAAGCATGGAGGCATGGAGCCGCGGTGGCAGAGGAGGAGCAGGAGGCTAGATCTATCTATCTATCTATCTATCTATCTATCTATCTATCTATCTATCTATCTATCTATCTATCTATCTATCTATCTATCTATCTATCTATCTATCTATCCATCCATCCATCCATCCATCCATCCATCCATCCATCCATCCATCCATCCATCCATCCATCCATCCATCCATCCATCCATCCATCTATCTATCTATCTATCTATCTATCTATCTATCTATCTATCTATCTATCTATCTATCTATCTATCTATCTATCTATCTATCTATCTATCTATCTATCTATCTATCTATCTATCTATCTATCTATCTATCTATCCATCTATCTACAGTATCCATTTATCTACTTTCCTAGCATACTGACTCTGAGGACAAGATCATGGACAGGTCATGGACAGGTCATGGACAGATCATGGACAGGTCATGGACAGATCATGGACAGATCATGGACAGGTCATGGACAGATCATGGACAGATCATGGACAGATCATGGACAGATCATGGACAGATCATGGACAGGTCATGGACAGCAGGACTTTCCTCTGAAACATCTGACTCTTACTGAGTGTTCTGTGTTTCCTCGTTGAGCTGTGACCCTGCAGGACGTCAGTCCGTGTGGATCGAATTAGAGCAACGTGCAAAGTTTCCCTTTAATCGTATAAAATTCATTAGAGTTTCACTTGAGGCTCACGAGAAGTGAACATGAGCGCTGCCAGCACATACTTTACTTCTTCCAGAAGCTTCTGAAGACTCAACTCTTCTCAGAGCATGTCCTCTCCTCACTGCCCCTGACCTCCTCCTCCTCCTCCTCTAAACTAGAGGCTGAACTGCTGTGGTTCCCTCTCCTTGCTCGGTCTGAGGGGCGTAGAGGAGCAGCTGCTCTGGAGCAGCTTCAGTGGTTGCTCTGAGCTGAGATCTTCTGCTCAGATCAGTGCTTCTGTTCTACTCTGCCTGCTGTGGTTCGGTACCTGTCTGTGGCCTGGAGCTGGAGGGCTTCTGTCCATGTTCTGCCTGAACTTCTCCTGCAGCGTCTCAGCCAGCTGGCACAGCAGGAAGCCGTTGTCCAAGCGGTCCATGAAGCTCTCAGCGGTGATGTCCAGACCTGAGCGGGGACAGCAGACCTGACATCAGAAAGCCCTCAGAGAAGATGTGTGAGCGTTCATACTGTTCACTTAGTGTGAGGACCTGTCCTGACGGCTGGCTGCAGCAGGTCCACATACTGCAGCACGGTGTGTATGTGTGTGTGTGTGTGCTGGGGGGGTCTGTTGGGGTGGCAGAGGCAGGGGTCACATGAGCCGGGGGCATCTGATTGTGATCAGTGAGGGCTGGTTATGGAGCCGCGCTGCAGAGATAGATGGTGATCAACATGTGTGTCCAGTTGAGCGACTTCCAGAGGACCATTCCTGCTCTGTTAGATCACTGGGAAGCAGGAGGTGGTGGCAGGGGGGTGTCTGTGGAAACAAACCGGAGGGAGAAAATCCCCTCTCTGTTTCTTATAGGAGGAGGGGTCTTGAGGTTTGACGTTTAATGAGTTCCAAATGTTGTAATTGAGCCCAGAAAAAAAAGATTGAAATCTTGAGAAACACTCAGCGAGCTCCTGTCCTCTGAGCTCGGCGCTCCAGGAGGAAAAGATATTCCCGAGCTGTGGGAGAAGCTGGGAGCGTCAGGCCTGTGAAAACTGCAGCTTCCCATCCGAACAACATGACCCCCCCCGGTCCAACGCCCCCCACCTGTCTGCAGGAGGACAGGAGACGCTCGCTGGACGGACAGTTCTCAGACAGAGCGCTCAGAGGTTTCTCTAACTGCAGAAGGTTGATAAAACAGTGGTGAACAGGCGCTTCGTCTTCAGGAGGATCCGCAAACAATCGGCTGATTCTTACATTGTAACCAACTCTGCAGCAGGAATCTGAAGAATGTCTGCTTCTATCAAACGCATTTCTGTGTCCACACTGTCCTGTCCACTGCTTCTCTCAGGAGATGACGAGTCTGCTCAGTAACTACTGGTAATAACTACTGGTAATAACTACTGGTAATAACTACTGGTATTAACTACTGGTAATAACTACTGGTAATAACTACTGGTAATAACTACTGGTATTAACTACTGGTATTAACTACTGGTATTAACTACTGGTAATAACTACTGGTAATAACTACTGGTAATAACTACTGGTATTAACTACTGGTAATAACTACTGGTAATAACTACTGGTAATAACTACTGGTATTAACTACTGGTAATAACTACTGGTAATAACTACTGGTAATAACTACTGGTAATAACTACTGGTATTAACTACTGGTAATAACTACTGGTATTAACTACTGGTATTAACTACTGGTAATAACTACTGGTAATAACTACTGGTAATAACTACTGGTGCCTCCAATCAACTGATTCCACAGTCAGATGAGTCAAATTCAAGTCTGGGGATTTGTGTCTGTCAGACAGACAGGCAGGCAGGTAGACAGACAGACAGACAGACGGACAGACAGGCAGACAGGCAGACAGACAGACAGACAGATAGAGAGACAGACAGACAGGCAGACAGGCAGACAGACAGACAGACAGACAGATAGAGAGACAGACAGAGAGACAGACAGACAGACAGACAGACAGACAGACAGGCAGGCAGACAGGCAGACAGACAGACAGATGGAGACAGACAGACAGATAGAGAGACAGACAGACAGGCAGACAGACAGACAGACAGACAGACAGACAGATGGAGACAGACAGACAGACAGACAGACAGACAGACAGACAGACAGGCAGGCAGACAGGCAGACAGACAGACAGATGGAGACAGACAGACAGATAGAGAGACAGACAGACAGGCAGACAGACAGACAGACAGGCAGACAGACAGACAGACAGACAGATGGAGACAGACAGACAGACAGACAGACAGACAGACAGACAGACAGACAGACAGACAGACAGGCAGACAGACAGGCAGACAGACAGGGCCTCACCCAGGACGTTGGACAGCCACAGGGCCAGGTCCTCCTTCATGGGCAGCAGGCTGGCCTCGTGCCGGCTGGCCAGCCACTGCTGGTACTGCTGCAGGTCGGTCAGGCCCGGCCCGCTGGGCTGCTTGGGGCTCAGAGAGCTGCACATGGTTCAGTGCTGGAGGCCTGAGGAGACGAGAGGAGGAGAAGGAGGAAGAGGAGGAGGAGGAGGAGGAGGAGGAGGATGCAGAGAGACAGCAGAGAAGAGAAGCGTACGTGAGGGTTCAAAAAGAAGCTGTGACACACCTTCATGCTGTGTCACAATGAGAGGAGCACCTGCTCAGCCTGGGTGTGAGCTGCACCTGCACCTGTCCAGGAAGCAGCTCACCTGAGCTCTGCTATCAGCTGACTGAAGACATGTGCACAGGGGTGTCTGAGCACCTGATAGCAAAGAAGAATGGAAGCAGCCCCTACTGAAGGGAGAGGAGGATCATGATGTTCCATTCAGATTTTAACATTGATCAGCTCTGAAGACCAGTCTAACACATCTTCACTGATCCTCAGAGGAAGCATCACGTGGACATGACAGATCTGAGAGTGTTTGTGTACAGTTCACACACCTGAGGACACAAGCTTCCTCCTCCTCCTCCTCCTCCTCCTCCTCCCTGGACAACACACACTTTGATCGCAGCCAGACAGGTGGAACAGCTCCAGACAGCAACAAAGAGCTTGTTCAGGTCGCTCTATAACGCCGTCTCTAATAATATAACACTGCCGTCCAATCAGCAGCCTGTTGGTCAGAGCAGGACGGAGATAATGATCAATAATCGGGTTGAACAGCTTCTCGCTGCCTGCAGAGCATCAACCACCACTGAGACTCGGTCCCGGTCCCGGTCCCGTCCCGGTCCTGTCTCAGTCCAGCAGCACTCTGTAATCCAGTGGATTAACAGAGGAAGAAAACAGCAGAGCTGCAGAAGTGAGAGCGCTCACATCCGTCCTGTTCTGATGGATCGGCGTTCCAGCTGCAGACCGGGGCGGACACGCCACACATGGAGCAGTGAAACCTCGTTCCTGTAAATAAACGAGACAAACACGCTGCCTCCACCCTGGACAAACACGGAGCGCCGCACGCCTGCACCGCAGGCAAATAGCAGCAGGAAGTCTGATGCAAATGATGAGCAGGGCGCGTCCCGGCACCGAGGAGACAGCCGAGACAGTTAGCTCTCAGTGGCTGACCTTCCTGGGAAAACCGAGGGAGTGTCACACAATGTGAGGAATCTGACCTCTAACGCTGCAGCATCCAAGGTCCCCACACATCACACCACCATGCTGCACTGCCCCAGGACCCCGAGGTCACACACACACACTCACACACACACTCACACACACTCACACACACACACCACACACACACTCACACACACACACACACACACACACACACACACTCACACACACTCACACACACACTTACACACTCACACACACACACCACACACACACACACACACTCTCACACACACCACACACACACACCACACTCACAAACACACACTCACACACACTCACACACACACACACACACACACTCACACACACACACACACACACTCTCAGTCAGCACTCACACACAGGTGCCACATTCCCAAGTCCAGCTCAGCTGGACAGAACCAGGGCACTGGGACAACTCGCATGTCTCCCAGGAAAACATCTGCAGATCATCATCTGCATCAGACTGGGTCAACAAACCCTGATCAACAAACCTAGAGATATAGATCTAGATCTAGATCTCCTGCAGATCTACCTGACATGTTCACACATCATCAGAGCCTCACGATGCACCATCCGTAGGAGCTGAGGACTCCTCTGTCTTCATCTGAATCTCTCTGACTCCCTCAGAGTTTCAGTTTCTCCTCAACAGTCAACATGACTCTGGGATTCCCCGTTTCTTTCCCAGCAGAGTCCTGAGGAAACCAGCAGCTGTTGTCAGACCAACCTGGTTCCTCTCAGCGCAGTGAAGCGTGACCTGCTCAGCTCCAGGCCAGCACCCAGACACTGCCAGGCTGAAGATGTTCTCACACTCAGACTGGCTCTGAGCTGCAGAGGCTCAGACGCTGTCAAAGGTTCTTTACATCTTGTCGTCCTCATGACTTCAGTGAAGCCGTCATTAGCATCCTGCTCAGCTCCTCATGGCTGCAGGAGAAGCATATGGATGGGAACCCCGACCACTGAGTCTCATCAATTAGGAAATGAAACAAGAGACTCTCTGTCGTCCTGACCCCCGGCGACCTCCAGCCTCTCTTCTCCACAACAGTAAACTGATCTGCAGCAGCAATCAGCTGCTTCCTCCAGCTCAGTCCAGCATCACTGGGGAGCACAGGGAGAAAACATTCCCCCGGTATCATGAGACAGAAGAGAAACATGCATAAAGCTAGCTGAAGTCTCCACAGGACCATAAAGACACATTCATGAATCCTGATGCTGAACGCTCCCTACCCTACTCAGTCAGACCAATAAACCATGTGGAGCTGGACTCTTTCAACTCTTAAAACTCTTAAACAAAGTGTCTAACTCACCACCGTAGTAACGTTTTAAAGCTGTCTCCTCCTTTACAACTGTCACTCATAAAAGCAGCCACAACAGACGTTTCCTGGCTCTGCCAACAGGATCAAGGGAGGACGGCTGATGAGTTATGACATAGTCCCAGCAGAGCTGCCACTAATTAAAACCAGGGACTGAGCACAACAGCCTGAGTCCGGCTGAGACGTCCAGTCACACACTGGACCACAGCCTGACAGCTCTGCCTGTCTGAGGACGCTGCAGGACGGACCTCAAGCTGGGACAGAGACAGAGACAGAGCGACACACACAACTCTGAGACTCCAGAACACACACTCACACACGCACACAAACACATACACACACACACACACCTCTTCATCTGTTTCAGGCTCTGGAGGGCTATGCATATGTGCCTGTGTGTGTGTGTGTGTGTGTGTGTGTGTGTGTGTGTGAGTGTGTGTGTATGTGTGTGTGTGTGTGTGTGTGTGTGTGTGTGTGTGTGTGTGTGTGTGTGTGTGTGTGTGTGTGTGTGCACTCACCCTGAGTTCAGCTTCCTGTCCAGAGAGCCGCTGGGTCCCAGGTCTCATGCTCCTCTCTCTGCAGCAGCTCCACAGGTTGGACTCCAGCACAACACTGAACCAGTGCAGACTGGGGAGAGAGAGAGAGAGAGAGAGAGAGAGAGAGAGAGAGAGAGAGAGAGTCTATTGCCTTCTGTGTGTGTGTGTGTTCTGTGTGCACAGGGGGCCAACCGCGCACACACACACACACATACACACACAAACACACAGAGCACACTGTTGCTGCTGCTGATGATGATGGGGAGAGGAAGGAGGTGTTGGGACATCTCTGGGCTGAATGCAGGAGGTTGGGGGTCAGGAAACACTTCCAGTGTGTGTGTGTGCGTGTGTGTGTGTGTGTGTGTGTGTGTGTGTGTGTGTGTGTGTGTGTGTGTGTGTGTGAGTGTGTGTGTGCGCCTCACGGTGACGTGTTTGATTTTACAAACACGTGAAACATTAAAAAACAAAAAAGCAAAGTTTCAGAGTTCGATTAAACTCCTGCTCCTAGGTTTTTATTTTGAAAGGGTAGGCTGGCTACAGGCTGCGCGCATGCGCAGAGGAAACGGGGAGAAAATAAATGTCTTATAACTCCATTTTAATTTTTATGAATTATGAAATGAGTGTACAGTCCTGAACAGTTTGTGTGCATATAAAAGAGTAAAAACAACTTTAATATGCACATATAAACGTAAATACTCAGGTCAGGGCTGTAAATTAGATCGTATCTATTGCTTCAAGGTTTTTAAAGTTAGTGCCATCTGCTCAACGCCGCGCCATGACGTCACAGACACGTTTATTCTGAAAGGTTCCAGCGGATATCCGGTCTGGAGGGCGGGTATATTTACATTGCTCAAAGCCGCAGCTCTAACTACTACTACTACTACCACTAACTAATACCGCCAACTACTACTACGAGCTACTGCCAGCTCCGCCCCTGATGGACCGGCCTCTGAGCCTCCTCCCCGCCGCGCTGCAGCTGCTGGGAGCCGCGGCCCGGAGCGGGGTCCCGGGGGGGCAGGGTCCGGAGGACCGGGCTCTGGAGCGCGCCTGGTCCTGGTCGCAGAGCGTGGAGCTGCTGGTCGGGCGGCTGCTTCTCGCCCCCCCGGGCCTCCGGCTGCTGCAGCGGGAGTTACTGGAGAGCTGCTGCCGCCTGCAGGCCGCCCTGCCCGGGGCCGCGGAGCTCCGAGGGAGCGAGCTGCGGAGATGCAGGAGCCTCCTGCTGCAGCTGCTGCTGCATAACCCCCACCTGCCCCGGGGGGCTCTGCAGGCCCTGCTGCTAGATCCCCTGGAGGGCCACAGTCCGGCCCGGGGGCCCAGGGGCGTATGCGGACGCAGGGTGCAACTCAGAGCCGTCTGCAGGGTGCTGGAGTCTGCAGAGATGCTGCAGGGTTCTGGAGCTGGGGCTGATGCAGATGTGCAGGATCCTGGTCCAGATGTGCAGGGTTCTGGAGCTGGGGCTGATGCAGATGTGCAGGGCAAGCTGCTGTTGCAGCAGCTGGATGCTGTGGGAGCAGCATCAGCAGAGAGGCTGTGTGACTCTCTGCTGGAGGATGGTCCTGGGGGAGCTGGACGGTGGGGGCTGGTGGCTGCAGCTCTGCTGAGCAGCTCCAGTAGTTCCTGCTCTCAGAAGTTCCTCCTGGACCGGCTGCTGAGGCGTCCTGACCAGATACAGCAGATGTGCGGCTCTCTGCCAGCTGCTCTGCTGCAGGATGTGTCCAGGACCCAGCCCAGGTTTGCGGAGGCGTACGGCGGCGTGCTGCAGGTCTGGGCCTCTGAGATGCACTTCAGCCTGAGTGACGGGGACTGGGTTCATCAGAACCGGGTCGTGCCCTTCCACAGACTGGCGCAGCGGTTCCTGGGCCTGTGGGAGGCCTGTCCAGAGCTGAGGATGCAGGTGGAGAAGGAGCTGGAGGCTGGCAGCCTCAGGGACGGAGGCCTGGAGGCCAGAGGCCTGAGTGTGTGGGCGGACCTGCTGACAGCGCTCAGACCCTGACGCTCTGCCTGCGTCTCCTCTGGAATCCTGAGCTGAGCTCGCTGCTTCCCGCTGGTCTGTGACTGTTTACCGAGGAGACGAGTGAAGTACATCTGTGGGAATGTTCCACTCCTGCTGCTTTTTAAAAATGTCACCTTGAATTGACAGAAACTAATAAATGTCCATGGTGGAAAAGATCAAGATCTCCTCAGTGTTTTGTGGATGTGCTGAGTGTGAGCGTAGGTGGACGGGATGCTCATCTGCCGATCAGTCTTTATCAATCGATTAGTTATTTGGTTTATGAAATGATGCTCAAAACAATGAAAATGTTTAGTCTGTTTCACAAAATTAAGCCTTTAAATGAAGATGAATAAATGAAATAAATAAGTCTCATCAATAAAATGAATTCTATATTTGTCTCCACTTCAACATTCAACTTTCTGTCAGTGAAAAGAACCAGAAGTTATCCAGCAGCAGAGCTGCGCTTTCCCCATCCTGCTCCTCAGTGATGGCTCCGCCCCTCCCTCCAACCACGAGCTGTGATTGGCTCAGAGTCGCTCATGTGACTCAGCTGCTGGTTCCCCCAGACAGACAACATGCAGCAGACCAGCCGCTCACGCCTCCTCCACGCCTCCTCCACGCCTCATACCCGCCTCCTTCACACCTCCTCCACACCTCCTCCACGCCTCCTCCTCGCCTCCTACCCGCCTCCTTCACACCTCCTCCACGCCTCCTCCTCGCCTCCTCCACGCCTCCTCCTCTCCTCCTACCCGCCTCCTACCCGCCTCCTTCACACCTCCTCCACGCCTCCTCCACGCCTCCTCCACGCCTCCTCCTCTCCTCCTACCCGCCTCCTTCACACCTCCTCCACGCCTCCTCCTCGCCTCCTACCCACCTCCTTCACACCTCCTCCACGCCTCCTCCTCGCCTCCTTCACACCTCCTCCACACCTCCTCCTCTCCTCCTACCCGCCTCCTTCACACCTCCTCCACGCCTCCTCCACGCCTCATACCCGCCTCCTTCACACCTCCTCCACACCTCCTACTGGCCTCCTACCCGCCTCCTTCACACCTCCTCCACGCCTCCTCCTCGCCTCCTACCCGCCTCCTTCACACCTCCTCCACGCCTCCTCCTCGCCTCCTCCACACCTCCTCCTCTCCTCCTACCCGCCTCCTTCACACCTCCTCCACGCCTCCTCCTCGCTTCCTCGCCTCCTCCACGCCTCCTCCCCACCTCCTCCCCACCTCCTCCTTGCCTCCTCCTAGCCTCTCCCTTGCCTCCTCCTCACCTCCTCCACACCTCCTCCTAGCCTCTCCCTTGCCTCCTCCTCACCTCCTCCACACCTCCTCCTAGCCTCTCCCTTGCCTCCTCCTCACCTCCTCCACACCTCCTCCTAGCCTCTCCCTTGCCTCCTCCTCACCTCCTCCACACCTCCTCCTAGCCTCTCCCTTGCCTCCTCCTCACCTCCTCCACACCTCCTCCTAGCCTCTCCCTTGCCTCCTCCTCACCTCCTCCACACCTCCTCCTAGCCTCTCCCTTGCCTCCTCCTCACCTCCTCCTCCCTGAGCCTTGCTCTGGGTCAGGTCCAGACCGGAT